>VXBJ01001356.1:716303-768994 GCA_013400055.1 Nycticryphes semicollaris | reverse complement strand
TTTTTTTTTGGTGGGTTTTCTTTGTATATATTTCTCAAACTTCATCACCTAGACAGTTATGTATACGTGGACTGATGCTTCAAGAAGAACTGGTAGAAAACACAATATTTTACCTCATTATTTTTAATTCAATTAATAGAAACCAGACACCAGGCTTGAATTATCCCTCCTGCCTTTCATCATGAAGACAAGTGTCTTAAACAGAGATGGGCCATTATATATTCTCTATGCATAGACCAGAATGCCTAAAAATAGCTTCAGCAGAGAAACGTCATTGGAAAACCTTATTTCTTCCTAGCTATGCTTGTTTATTGAATAACAACTTTCTCTGTAGAGTAGCTTGCTGGAATAAAATATACACATTCCATGAACCCTAAAAGACAACCAATAAAAAAGTCCTTCTGTTGGCTCTTTCAGTGCATAAACACAGTAGCATGCAGCCCATGCCTCCAAAACCTACACCTTAAATACTTAAGAAAGGCATGAGGTAGCAGAGAGTGTAAGTGGAATAATCAGCACAGTCAGAGCAAAGACGTTAATTCCAGGGATTTTTTCAGGCATTTACTGTTGTTACTCAAATAATAATCTGGGGTTTTTTTTCCTTTATTTCCTCCTTCATGACTGACCCCTAAGAAAACCTAAAGCTTTTTCTTAAAATATTGTATGAGTGGAAATTATATTGCCTGACTTCAGAGTCTGATAATTGAGATGTGGACAGCTGACCCCAGCTCTCTTCATGCTCCATTGGGAGAAAGAGGCACATATTAGGGAGCAATTAATTAGAGGAGGTGAATCAAACATTTGCATGGGTGAAATTTTTTCTCCAGAGGGAATCTAAATGACTCAGATGGGTACACCTACACTGAACGTGGTTATTTCTCTCTGTTGGGGTCTGCTGCTGTCAAAATCCCCAGTCTGGGGTAGGGGCTCCTTTGGTCTGATGCAGAATGGTCATTCCTATCTTCTGGGTGTCTCCTAGGCAGGGAGATCATGCGTGCGCTCATTGCAGACACAGCATGTGCTGCTTGACCATTTTCTGCTAGGTAATGATTTGGGCCGAGAGAGGATTAGCTAAAACGAAAGGTGGGGAGGGGAAGTGGAGGGAGTGGAGGAAAAACAAGTTGCCAGTGTCTACCTTATGTTTTTCCCTAGAAATTCAGACTTGTCATGTTTGTCTCCCTGGGCTGCCTTGACTGCTGGGGAAGAGATTCCGAAATAAATAACAGAACAACTGGAACCATCCATGAAACAGCTGCAATGACAACAGCGGACTGCTTCTTAAAGGCTGCTTGGGAAATGCAAAGGAAAAGCTTGCAGTGCACAGCCAAATCTAGGAGAAAATTTCTTTGAGACTGAAGCCATGATAGCTCACCCCAGTGGCATAATCACATCCTTCCTTTCACTTACTCTTATTACACAGCGGTATGGATTTGATTATTCTGTCAACAGATACCCTACATCTTTGAAATGGATGACTATGGCATGTTTGGAAATATGGACAACACCAATAGGTTAAACATAATTCACATAAAGCTAATAAAAAGAAAAGAAATAATTTACATATTAATCACAGACTTCTAATCTGCCAGAAGACAGCAGGGAAATTGATCTCTCCAAAGTACAGACTGAGAAAGCAGGCTGAAGAGGGACTTGAGCTCAAAGACTCATGACATGACTTTCATAACATGCAGCTGAATTTAAAAGCTGACAATTTGGTAGGGAGAAATCCATTAGCTACAGTGCATCAGCCCTTGCTGGATACATGGGGATTCCATAGCTGCTCTGAAGAAATTCCCATTGACCAGGACAAAGAGCTGCTTATACACTGGTATCCATGAGAAATCCCATGTAGCCTTAGCAAGACAGACATACGCTACGTTCATATTAAAAATGACTAGATAAATAACAGGGTGAGAAGTTAAAGAGCGGCTCAGAAGTTAAAGAGCGGCTCAGAAATACTAGTTAATCTTGCTCCTGAACTTAATGGTTATTGTATCCTTTATTAGAAATGCTCTCAAAACAGTTGTCAAGTGTTGCGTGTATGAACTCAGACACACAGCTCTGGCAGCTGAACACTGTATTTATGTGCACGTGTGTACACACACTGGAAAAAGGATGAGTTGAAATTAATGACTTTGCTCCTGGAACTAAGATTCCCAGGGAGGCTAATTACAGCATACCCTTGCTAGTAAGCAAGTATAACACATGGAAGTATACACAGAAGTATTGTTAATACACCAACACAAACTGCTATGTGCAGTGCACACCTCTGTAGAGCATTCAGGTTTGATTGCAGAGAGATTCTGTCTATCAGCAGAATATTAATTATGCCATTATTTCAGGAAAAAAAAAAAAAAAAAGAGGAGTCTTTGACTCTCAAAAGGCAAAATGATGGAAGTTGGCCATGGTATTTTCCCTCCACTGATTCACCTAATGCCACCTTAGCATCAAGGGGGAAGATGATCCAACTCTTTCAGAGATTACTTGATTTTCACCCACTTCCAAGTCTAACCACTGCAAACTGGCCCCTCTGCCAGTCTGACTGTCCAGTGAAAGCCTGTGGTACCTCTTATCAGGTCTTTGAGCTTCCTGGGGAATAGGGAGCATGTCTCAAAGGTAGAAAACTCCATGTTTTTTGTGGAGGATCCCGGTGTGATCTCAAAGGTAGAAAACTCCATGGTTTTTGTGGAGGATCCCGGTGTGATTGTATGGGATCTGGTTGCTCAGCACAAGTGACATTGACTAATGTTGACTCTACAAGAGCTGATGGTTAGAAGGCAGGAAGATGGGTAGATGCACTCAACATATCTCTTGGAAAAGCTGAAGTAGAAAGAAGTTACTTGGATCCACAGTTTATCATAACTAATCCCATATATTTTTATGCCCTGTCTGAGACCAAACAAGTGTTCCTGACAGACCATTTGGCATGTAAATCAGTGCAGCCCTCAGCTGGGGTCAGCCAAGGCAGGTTCTGCTCCTGGAAATGGGAAAGGCATGCTCTGTCTCTCCAAAGACTTCTGTACAGTTGTCACTCATGGCAGAGGGAAGGAGCCAAGTTGCACCAGGCAGTACACATTTTTTTAATACCTTTTGTACTGTCAACAGCTGGTGGTGGTTTCTGTTCACAGTCAATAGACTGCCAGACATGGTCTATTTTGGGTCTGTATTTGCCCCCAGTCTGACTCTGGTGGACTCTCAGTCAGGGGATCAGTTCTGCCCACAAGCCTTTGGAGTCTGGAGAAATCTGTTTCCAAAATATCCAGGAAATGGAGTGAGCAGTCAAACAGAATAATCTTCCTTGTGTGCACCTTTCCTCCCTGAAAATCAAATGCCTTGTGCTTCTCCAGGGCTGCCCACCTCTAAGGCCTGTCCTATCCTGTTTTAAGGGCCTGTGCTTGGATCTTGTTTGTTCATACTTGCAAAGCTCTGCTGAATTTAAGTCTTCTAAATTTCATCCCAGTGAGTAAAACAGAAACAAATGGTTTACCTGAACTTACCCCTTCTTTTCCACCGTGATCTACAGGTGAAAGCTACTCCCTCCCCTATGCTTGTATGTGGCCTTTAGCTGGCAATAGTGACACTGAGCAGAGTCAGAGAAGAGATGTGGATGTCACAGAGGAGTAGTACTGCGGCACACCCTGCATTATAAAATAACAAGATTTTCTAAGGTCACTTTGCCCATGGGAGAGGTGTGGAATCCCTTCCTTCAGCCTCCCACAGTCCCATAACTATGTTACCGTCTCAACAACATGAGAATTTCCTATCTTGGGCGCCTGAAGACACACACCAGACAGCAGTGGCGTGCCCCACCATGTGCTGCCATGCTATGGAAAAGCAGGACTGGTGCTCAGTCCTGCAAAACCATGAACTATTCAGGCATTTCTGAAAAAGACGAAGTACCTTTCTGAGGTAACTTGTTAACTTCAAAACCTATCTGTTTGCAGTCTGGTCTTCTCCTTTCAGCTCTGACTGCCCCAAACTCTTGCATCTCTAATAAACACTTGCACATGCATTTATTAGAAGTGAAGCCCAAGCCCACAGTTTCCATGGAATCACAGAGCAGATGACTGCACCTTGC
This sequence comes from Nycticryphes semicollaris, assembly GCA_013400055.1. Classification (NCBI taxonomy): domain Eukaryota; kingdom Metazoa; phylum Chordata; class Aves; order Charadriiformes; family Rostratulidae; genus Nycticryphes; species Nycticryphes semicollaris. Next base: position 764,916 of record VXBJ01001356.1, on the reverse strand, counting down.
TTTTGATGCATGAATGCCTTAAAATCTGAGAGGAAAACATGAAACAAGTCTCAGACAGCATACGTGATTGTTCCAGTATAAACTGGGATGATTCATTTCTATACACAACCGTTTAAAGCAGAATAGATCTGATTTGATTTGACGAGGCTCTTTCCAATGCAAGTGGCTTTATCTTGCTAAGCTTAACAAAATGAGACTCACAAAGTGTTTCCCTTGAACTATGGTTTTCTGAGAACATCTGGGCTTTTATTTTGATCATGCTTCTTTGCTGAACAAGAAGCTTTGTTCTGCAACTAGAGACACAGTAAATACAGGAGCTCTGGCCAAGGGGATGCTGTTTGGAGAGTGGTCAATTCTCAGCCCAGTCTGGTGGAGATACAGAGGAGCCAGATTTTAGCTNACACTTCCAGGGATGGGCCATCCACAGTTCTCTGAGAAATCTGTTCCTGTGCCTCTCCCCTCAGCTGCTACAGGCAACATGAACCGTGGCCGTATTGGGGCACAGACCAGCCTAAAAAAGCTGTGTGGGCCTCAGCCTCCTCTCCTGTCCTGAGTGGGACTCAGTCACAGGCAGATTCGCTTACGGATTGCACAGGATATATAAGATTATGGGTCATCATGTTGCACATCAGAGCTTTCTGTTCCTGAACTGAACAGCTTTCTCCCTGACCCACACATTTCAGAATGGATGGAGCTATGATAGCACAGTTAAGGTGACCAAACTCTTGCCTCCAAAGATGACAATAGATAGAGAGGGACACGAAATAGAAGTGCCTGGGAAGGTGACAAAATGATGGTGTCTGCCTGCTCTGCTAGCCTTTTGCTGTCTCCCTTTTGCTTGAACAGCTTAGATGGCATTGAAACAGCTTGTTTGCTACTTCACAATTTTCCTGGCTATCAGCAGCAAAGAGCATAAAACCCGATCCAAGTCATGCTCTGCCAGGACTTCTGGGGAAGCACACTACAGATGGGACTTTTAGAAATGCAACTGGACAAATGAGGTTTCTAATCCAATCCTGCATGACGAGATGTAGAAAACAATATTTGATTATACTACAAACGCAGTGAGACACCTGTGTCTCTGTGATCCCTGGGGGCCAGATTTGCTGCTGGGTCCACGCAGCATTCTTTCAGGAGCCTTGCCAGGCAAGGACGCTGCAGAAGCCAGTAGTTCCAGCCCCAGCCCACTGTCCACCAGGGAGGAGATGTGTGAGGAGATGGAATTGGGATCACCATAGTTTGGCAGCTGAAGTGGCCAAACAAGTGAGCCCATCTGCCGCCTTCTGTTGGAGGTGTACGAAACTGCTGGCCTTCCTCCATCTGACCTTGCCAGGCCCTTGTGCTAGTAGTGGCAGGTTTTAAAAACAAATCGTTCTGATCAGGAACATAATAATACAATAAGGTGTGCCTTAAGACCTGGCAACAAAACTCAAAATTGCAGAGAGAATTTCAGCGTATCAACTGAAAAACCTTTCTGAGTTCAGTCTGGTACTTCAAACCAGCATCTCCATAAGAGTACTTACGGCTGTGGGTCTTTCCACAGGAAGTCCCCTCCCAGCAGCATCCCACGACAGGGCAAGCACTACTCACCATGTCCTCTGAGCAAGGCAGCGGCACGGACAGGCAGCCAGCCACCTCCTCATCTGTTGCTAAGGGAACATGGGGAGACGAGCTATAATTATACCAATAATGTGTGAGAGACAGCCAGAGAGAGAGAGAGAGAGAGAGAGAGATGTGGAATGGGCATTCGTGACGGTTCCTTCTTTATTTTTGTTTCTTTTATTGCTTTGTAAATCACCGACAGAAGGCTTCCAAAACATTTCACATGTTGGCGGGTGACTGAAATGTAAGTGGGGCCTTTTGTGCAGAACCATCAGCATCTTCCTAAATACAATAGGATGAGCAAAATTTATCTCAACAACCAGTACCTCCCCAAATGAAATGCACAGAATCAGAATATTTAAGAAAATAAAGAGAAGGGGGGAAACTAATGGAATATGACATTATTTAGGGCTAGGTTGTACCGTGAGGAAGGGAAGTCCCCTAATCTGAACAACAACTTGAATGGCTTTGCACAGGGAATTGTGCTGTTTCGGCCAGGGCTTTCCTAGGAAGCAAACCTCTCAAGATGGCAAAACAGCCTGGAAATGGTACTGCACTTCCCAACACACTGTGAGAGCCCAGCAATCTGTGCTGCCCTGGCTATGGGGGCCTGGGACAGTTTCATGCTGTGGCCTTGGTTGACATTTATGCTTATGGGGAAGGAGAGCAATCGGATCAAGCCATGGTGCCTTGACCTATTGCTGTACTGCGAGGGAATCCAGCGCAGCTTTCCACTTAATTGAATAAACAATTAATTTCCCAATGTTTTAATCACTGTTCAACAGTCTTTACAACAATATGCTTATCCTTTGACCTGAAACACACCCTTTCTGGAAGAATACAGTCTGTTACTGTAAGCTTTACTCTTCTAGAACCATTTAATACAAGTTACAGGGAGATGCTCAGTCTGGGAACAAACTGAGTCACTCCCATTCAGGTCAGTGCCCGGATTAGTAGGACAGTAGCAAAGAATGTGTTAAAAGGAAGGGAAAAAAGAGGGAGAGAGATGCTAGAAGGTAATGACAGCTATTGAACAATTAGCGGGTTCAGTAGGAGCTGCTGAGTCAGAAGGCATTGCACCTCACAAAAGTGTTGGTGTGATCTGCACCTCACTAGGGACAAGGAAGACTTCCAGCATTTGAAAGCCAAGCAAGGCAACAAACCATCACAGTGATTTTTCATTGTGCCCAGAGGGGGAGTAAGAACCAGTTAATGCCATTCATATGGCTTCAGCCCTGATAGTTTTCAGTATCAGCCTTGAAAAGACAGTTTTCTCCATCCAGCATAAGGGCAATGCACAGGATCCACTGGACTGATAGACTGGCATGCATTTTTATTTTTTTTTTTCCATAAATCCTTTGTTTCCTGTTTTCCATTTTGTAAAATTGATATATTTTATCAGTACCATTCTGTCTATCAGGAAGAAATTTTTCCCTATGAGGGTGGTGAGACGCTGGAACAGGTTGCCCAGGGAAGTTGGGGATGGCCCATCCCTGGAAGTGTTCAAGGCCAGGCTGGATGGGGCTTTGAGCAACCTGCTCTAGCGGGAGGTGTCCCTGCCCGTGGCGGGGGGAGTGGGGGAGTGGAACTAGGTGACCTTTAAGGCCCTTTCCAACTGAAACCACTCCATGATTCTATGACTCTAACAGAGCTGAGGAATGGGGCAATGTCAGGGTTGTCTGGAAAAATAAAGGATAGGTACCCCACCCCCAAATTATAATATGTTGATAATATGATAATATTCCATTGAGTATTTGGTCGGATCAAATCTGGGATCAACAGATACAGCCCTGCTGATTTTACCTAAATTATAGATGGCCCTCCAATATTGCAGTATGACTCTGTGCTCAGTACAGACACATATGTCTGCCACCACTACAGGAAACAAAAAAGGGCAAATTCAGCGCTGCTCTAACTCTGCCAAACCAGGCAGCACTGCAACAAGAAATCTGGCCCTACATGGCTACACTCCACTGGGAACCAGGGTGTTTGCTACCGTCCATTTCTCTTACTGTCAAACACATGTATTCGTGCACACACATTACTTAATTACTGACCTTAATGAAACATGTCAGTACAATGCAGTTCTCTCGAATACTTTTTAACTTACCCATGCTAAATGCTTGGGGTGAAGCTATTCTAAACAGTTCGCATAATTTCTATGTGCCATTCCCAAGAAACATTATGCATTTTAAACAGTATGAACTGGGCCAGACAGCTAATGAAATTAAACAAGGCTGGCAAGTGATAGTGAACTGGACATGATTTGGCAAATATGTCTTGAAAGGACAATATTTATGAAGGCAGAAATCTAGCTGCGTGGACTGTGGGGAGGCTTTCTGCAAACAGATGACTGTGGTTCCCAGGATTTCAGCTATCAATCATGCGTCTCAAAAGAAGACCTTTCCCCCTGAACAATCCCTCTATGCTTCCAACCCTAAACTTTCCTTTCTCAACATGCAGGGAATTAAAGACTCCCGATGAAGACTAGTGCAACATCCACAGGAAACAACAAATTTCTTGAGCCTCATTTGTCATCTCTGAGACTGAACAGTTCACATTCACTTAAGTATACATGAAATCACCTCTTTTCTCTGGCAAACCTTGCTTGTCTCTCCCTTATCCCCTCCATGTTATTTTACAGATCATTAGTTTCTCAAAGCCCTTAGTTCTAGTAGGGTGCCCAAATCCCAACTGAGTGTTCTCCAGTTTGAATTTTCCTCATCTATTTGGCTTTTCCACATTGGGCTGCTCAGAGCCAGACAAGCAGCCCATGGCTGAAGCACATGGAATTTCAGCCTGGAGTCAGACCATGTCCTGGGTGAGGCAGTTTTCACTGGCATTTGGAGAACACCTTCACCCTGGTGGCTTTGTGAGCACATGCCTGTGCTACTCTGCACACCTGGTGTTGAGCAAGGGGGATCATTAGTCTTTATCCCTTGTCTCAATGAAAGCCCATGTGATGCTGCTGAGGAGATTACTTCACCTGACAGAAGACAAATACTGAAGATCTGTTGAATGTTTAGCATCCTGTGAACAGATGCAAGACCCATGAACAGGCTTAGTTTAAATGCAGAAAGGGAAACAACTGAAGTGCAGGCTGCCCAATGAAAGGGCTGTGAACTCCAGGCTTCAGGGATGTCCCAGCTCCACTAGAACAGCTGGAAGAGGAATGTAAGCAAAGAAGTCTCTGTCAGGACACCAAGGCATAGGCCAATGCTTCAATGCCTGGAGCGATGTCTGTGTAATTGCAACGTTGATCCAGGCATGAGAAATATTGATGTAGAGAGAATCTACAGGAAGGAGATCCCTTCCTGCCACCCTAAAGAAGAGTGATTGCTCAGAAATGCAGAACCCTACATAGGTAAGCACATACAGATATTCTTAGGTTTTTATCTAGACCTAAAGACTTCTTGTGCTCACTAGAGTAAAGATCAGCTGGGTTCTTTTGCTTTACTCTTTACATTCTTTGAGAACAATTGTAGTTGTCTGTAGCATCATTCATGCCCAAAACAAGGGATGATAAACCTAGAGTACCCCCTCAGCTAGCAATGGGAAGTGTGTTATTGTATCTTCCTTCCCACATCAGTTCTCAATACAGAGGGAAAAAACCTACACTTTTTTCAGTGTAATGCTTACAGCTGTATCTGAAGGCCACTGGAAATAATCAAAGTTTTCTCTTGATCTCATAGATTTTCTAAAATAAAAGGCCAACAACTTTATCTCAAAAGCTCACATTTTCTCAGCAAATATTTCTATTATCTATCTTCCCAGTTACAAATGCAATTCAATGTGCTAAATGGAAACTGGTTTTAGGCATCTTGAGCCATTTTGAGCAAAGTGAGGCTAACATTGATTGAGAGTAGTCATGGAGGAGAGCAGATCAGTGATGTACTTTTCTCTCAGAGCTAAGAAGCATCCCTGGCTGAGCCGGAAACAAGCCCTGTCCAGGATGGCGCTTTCCAACAATTCTTCCAGTTGCCATGATCAGACAAAGGGAGAAATTATAGATTTTATTTCCTTGGGAGAGAAATGTAAGTTAAAATGACATTTCTTCATTTATCTATGGGAATAAAAGGAATTAAAGTGATACAGGAACCTAGACAAATAGAGACAGATCAAACAGAGGAGCAGCTGGATATCTGACACAAGCAAACATTTCTGAACAGGGCATTTTCTGATCTTTTGAGACCATACCCCAAGGAAAAGGATAGCAGAACAGTGACAAAGGAAGGAAATATTTTTAACCTCTCTGTAACATTCCTCCCTAACCTCTCCTTCATATCCCACCAATCAAGGCCTCTGAATCAGTAAATCACCATGTGCCAAATTCTGGGGTTTCCTGCTCAGGAAATGTTTATGCCTCTGATCAGTCTAGTAGAGAAAAACTCTTATTTTAAAAGTCAGCTTAATGTAATGGTTAGACTTTCTAGACTGCTACAAAGTGTTCATCATTCAGTTTGTATTTCCAGGTACAGGCAGTCAACAGATGTAGGGAGTCACTTGGCTATGAGCTAAACAGAGAGACCATGTCACAGGAAAACAGAAAGATGCTTGTCATTAGTGATCCCCTACATAAAGTGATTTGCTCCTTGCTTATTTTAAGGTAATTTTAAGAATTTATTCTTACATAACATAACTGCTGCACTGAGGTATTGTTTTCAAAATCCCCTGTAGTACAGAAGAGGCGAAGAGAAGGGGGTGCACCTATAAATCTGCACTTCCCTGCCCTGAATATGCCTGCAATAATCCTTTGTGGCACTGTATTCAGGCAGAGAGGTCTTACTCAGGATCCATCCCTCTCCCCAGATCCGGCAACATCAAAGGGTGAGGTGGTTTTTGAGCAGCACTGACCCTGTCACACAGCATGCAAGTGCATCTCTGTGATACACACCCATGGGCATCAGCTACTAATTATTTCTAGACCTTGAAGACCCGCCTGTAAGCTTTCGGCATGACTAACCGCCCTTGTCCGCCCACTTCCTACCCCTGCAGTACATTCATTCTAGAAGTCCGGCTGTTAACGACTGTGTCTGATACTTGCTAATTTACTGTAAGACAAAGCTTAAACTCCTACTGACCCACCGTGATGCACATGCTGGAGACCTGCAGATGGAGAAGGCAGTGTTTACTCCATGCCTGAATGCATCACAGCTTCCATTTTGAGGCAGGACAGTCCAGCCCCGGCAGCTTTCACATGTCAGACAACACTGCTCTTGTTCCAGATAGAAGCATGCTCTATCTGCATGTTTACTGCCTGTTGGCAGTAGTAAAAAAAAATTCAGGGCAAACTCTTGAGTATATATTGCATATTTACAGACCATACTGATGACTGTTTATCTACATGGACAATACACATCCCGTTATTCACAGAGCACTGCATCCATCTGGCAAAAACACCCTAATTTTTGGAACAAAGCATTATTTTCTTTGCTTTTTTTCCTCAGAAGCAACTCAGACAGAAAGAAAGTGGACAACTGTTCCTGTAAGGAAAATGAAAGAACTCTTCTTACATCCTTCTTTCTAAGACTGCTTAGAGACTGACTTAAGCCAAGTCAAAGGCTGCAGTAGAGATCACTCCTTTTGAAGCTGTGGTTTCTCCTCATTGTTTTGCTGTATTTACTTCCAGGTTTTCAGAATAACTTCATGTCAATATAGCAGTATATGCTTGAAATACCAGGTAAATAGTGGAGGAAGCCAAAGAAAGGAATTTACACAAGAAAACCAGACAGAGTCTGATTAAAAAAGCAGGAACTTTTCCTGTNTTTTTTTTTTTTTTTACAGATGCTGGAGCATCTGTAATAACTAGAGAGAGACAGAGTCTGGTTAAAAAAACAGGAACTTTTCCTGTGGCAGTTCTGGACTTGGGAGTTAATTGCACTTCCAAGCACGGACAGGAATTGTCACCATTTCCAGTCATTTCCAAATGACTGTAATTGTGTATGCCTTAAGAGGAGGCAAGTTCTCATGCATTACCTAACCTGGGCTTTACAATTCTGCCCACAGCAGGCTGAGCAGGAGTGCTTCTCGGCCTCCGGGGCTTGGGTAACAACGTCATCATGGAAATACTACTCAGACAATATTGTTATCAAGTTGTATGCTTATTAAGAGCTATTTTTTGAAGAATGAACAAAACACAAAAATAAGCAAATGTTGCAGAGCGAACTAGAGCTCTAGGAAGTGCACTCGGGCTTTAAAGAAAGTACATATATTGATGTGTGTGTATTCCTTCAAGACATATATACCTATATATAGCTATGTGTACACTAACTATATCTCATATACCTGGAGGATCTAGATAGTAATGTCACTAAAAAAATGCTAAACAAAGGCAGACAGTCTTTTCTGGAGAAAAATGTCCAGTCATATTCCTGTGTAGCTGAGAGGCAAGGCAATGGGTTCAGGTATTCAAGACCCAGAACAAAACCACCTCTAAACCCTCTTTTTTCCCCTAGTTCAGAAAAAAGATAAACATCGACCCCTCCATGGATTGTTAGTGTCAAAATTTTTCCTCTCCTTGCATGCTTTGAGGAAACCAATCTTCACAAGGGAATTTCACCTGAATTTCCCCCCATCAGCCTTCCTGATGGTGATTCGGCCCCACATGCTTTTCCTAGAGATTTATGTAGTCGAGTGACTCGCAGATGAATGGGAACTAGGGGAATCCTGATTCCGTATTTAGCTCTTGACTCAGTACCAGACCTTGAAGGAGTCACTTGACCTTCACAGAGAGCTCTCAGTCTGGGTGGAAAAGGAGAAGGGAAAACCACAGAACACTGCTCTTGCTGAAAACCAGAAAATCTGCTTCTCTGGATGGAGAGCAGATGTGTATTTCCATTAAAACAAAGTGTGGTTCATCAAATGCATCTGACTGCTACCACATTAAATCCTTTATTAATTTAATTATTTAGAAGGGTCTCTCTTGGTTTATGGTCACTAGATGCAAGCAGGCTTGTTTGTTTATAGAGAGGAATACAAGCATGCTAATTGCAAATGAAAGTCCTCCTGCTCCTAAGAGTACTTTCTCTCTTTCCTATTTAGGACTTTAAAGCAAAAGGTGTCTTTCAGAAACACTCAGTGAAAATAAGCGAAAAGAAGAAAACAAAACCACCCACAACCAAGTTGTTGTTCACATTATAACGGCTGCCATAATTGCATTTAAATGCAATACACTTTTGCTGATTAGTTTGCATGCAACCGAAACAAGGGGGTAAATAAACATGTAACATGGGCTTTATTCTGCTGTGTAGTAATTGCTGTTCATCATAACTATTGTGGTGGAGGTATACATCAGCTGAATGTCTTTTCTTTTTATTGCAAAAATAGGAAAATGCGATTTATTTCTGTACAAGACCCCCTAAAGATAGCATAGAATTTCCATCAAGAGTCAAGTGGATTCAAACACATTTCAGTGTTCCAGCAGCCCCCTCCCACATTTAAGCTGCTATTCCCATGTTCCCGTTACTAAATATAGCAGCAGCTCTTCAGATTGACAGGAGAGTTCCTGATCCTGGCTCCTGGGCTCTGCTTCACACACTCCTAATATGGTAGAGCGCTGCAGCCAAGCGAGCGCTGGGGGAGGATAAACTGGGTCCGCAGGACCCTCCCTCCCCACGCCATGGGAAACCCAGCAGCAGCAGCCTCAGAGAAGCTGCGCCTTAACCTTTTGGTGTCTTGGCTCCAGAGCAGCTGTCAGCGCAGCCGAATGACTTCTCATGAAAGCTGTGCAATACCGAGTGACGCCAACCTCCAGTTGATACCAGCACCGAGTATTCCCACTTGTGCCCCCAACCCTCACAGCAGCACACCAGGATACAGAAACATCTGGTTAAGGCAAGGAGGGGCAAGATGCTGATAGTGCTTGTTGTGAATATGTTTGAGGCTCATAAATGGACATGTGAAGCAACATGGGATTCGTTTTAGTCACCCTCCCCTTCCTAGTTTTATGAGCAAGACAAAGCTTTTATGCAGTGCTGGCTTGCACGCCTCTGCGGGGCATTGAGCTGCAGAGACCATGGAGATACAAACTGAGAGATTATCTCAGAGAGCAATAGTTGATTTCATCTACAACTATTTGCCAATGTTTTTATTACTAATTTTAAAATCTTTCCTGCATGACTGTATGAGTTTAGCAGGAGTCCCTGAAGCCACAGATCCTGGAACTCAATCAACAGAGCCACGAGGAAGAAATGTGCCTCTTTGCAGAGCATGAGCAGGTTTGCTTGAAACAAGTTACAAATATGACACAGGCCTTTTACTGCCCCTCATTCTCACAATGAGCATTTTTGCTCCAAAGCCTGTTCTCCAGAGTCTGAAGCATCTCCAGCTCATTAAACATCTCTGCTCCCTTTGCCGTCAATCCGCAGGGAGCTCTGAGAATACACTCTTTGGGAATTTCAGCTGCAGGCAGTGTTTTCCCTACCTGTAAAAGCACCCCCAGGGCATGTGACAGAAGCACTCATTTACACACTCCCACCTCTTTGGAGGTTTATAGGGAAATATTCTTTATCAGTCTGTACTGTAAAGACTAGCCAAAACAGAATTCATGATGGAAAAGGCACGGAGAAGGAAACTTTAAATCAGCAGCAAAGTGTAAGCCGTTACCAGTACAAAAGTGGGGAGGAGAAGAAGGAAGTACTTCTTTGGAACAAAAGTTACTGTTTATAAATATATCTTTATAGCATATTATATCCATTCTTAAGTAGTCATGAAGACTACTCATTCCTTTTTCTTGATGGGGGGTAGAGGAAGCAATGCAGAGGAAATGGAAACAATTTATTCAGATTGCAAAGTAGAAGACAAAACATCCCAAACTCTAAAATCTTTGCATAAAAGACATCTCTAGAAGGGTCTAATGCTCAGGAAAGCATTTACATCTTGAAAACATTTCTATCCTTGTGACTGCTGTGGGTGGATAAGCTCCTGTAACTCTGGTAGGTAAAGGCAGATGGGAAATCCCTTCAGAAACACCTTGCAGTATGTTAAAGCTCCACTGAAGCTTATGGCAGAGATTTCATCTTTTTTTTATATCTTTCCTGTGTTTCATTTCCACTATCAGTGATGCATGAAGGAAGCTAAAACTACAGATGAATAGAGGTTCCTGTTGCTGAAGTTCCCTCAGTACTGAAAGTGACAAATATGTGTTTTTTGTAGTCAGAATAAGCCAGTAGCTACAGTGTGTATTTCTACCACTATACCACTATAAATTGAATAAATAGATTGCCCTACACCATCTTGGTAAGCCCCACTGCAGCAAACTCCTCTTTATACATCGATCCAACCTACCAGCTAGTGTTTATCAAAAATAAATCAAAAGCGTGGTCTAAAATACCTATCTTTGGAAGGTAAACTGAAGTGGACCACCAGGAAAAAGGTAGAGATTGGAGGTGTCACTCTGAAATGGAATGCTCTACCAGTGGCTCTTGGAAATGGGCGCTGAGGGAAGACTATCACCTTACCTGATCCAGGGTAGTCTAGGGTATGCATTTAGGCAATTCAGAGTGTCTAAACTAGACAGTATGAACATCCCCTCACATGGAAGGTTTTTGTTGATCATTATCTCAGCAGACCATTCACTGTGTTGTCATTGTTCATCTCCTTTTAATTCAGATGCTTGTCTACCTAAGATTACGAGCAGGCCAGAAAAGCCTAGTTTTATACATCTATATAAACTGCATATATATATATAATTTCATATGAAAGGCAATATTTTGTTGGTTTTTAAATGTTTATCTTCTTTAGATAAGATCTCCACAATTATGAAAATCAATTCAATCCACTTTCTGAATGTTTAAGCAGAAACTCTGAAGTTCCGAGCATTTATTTTCATTCTGCTTCCCCAAAACAAAAGTTAGGTAATTTTAAAAAAAAAAAATAGGAGTGGGGTGGGCAAAAACCTCCAAACCCAAACAAACAAACAAAAATTAAGCAAGGTGGTGCTGCCAAATGTAGGCTTTCTATAGAAAAGTATGATTTAAATATCAGCCTGCTATATTTGTATCTAGGTCTCAGGCTTAGGTTAGTGAGTGCTTCAAATCATTACTTGGAACTGCTCAAATCCCATAATGGAGTTGAAGAAGTAGATTAGGTAGAACAAATCCCAAAAGCAGAGAGAAATAAGTGGGATATTGCTGATGCCTTCTGCATGGCCATGCAGCCCCCAGATTTTCTCCCAGAGGAAGCCTCACCAGGCTTGTCACAGGCGGCTGCCAGCACCTTGTGATACTCTCATCTGAAGGTGAGACCACGAAAAATCAGGATCCATCCTGTTGTGTCAGGTGTTGCATTGGAAGACACTGTCTGTAAAGCTCATTAGGTGGGAAACTGAAGATCAGTGGATTCTGGAAATACTCAAAAATGGTCCAACTCCTCAGCAAATGTGGGCACAGTCGGGCTGTAGCAGTGTAGTCACAACTTGTAATCACATCTCTTGCTCCTCTTGCCCATCTTCTCGCATCTTGTACCCCCTCTTGACAGGTCATCTGCCAGCTTATTCTCATCCATCCCTCTGTATTGACCAGGTTCAGGGAACAAAGGGAGATTAGACCATCTGGATCTGCTGGAAAAAAGTCACGGAGCAGAATGTCACCAGCAGCCAAACCACAGCTGCCATGTGAACACCCAGCAGGAGCTGTGACAGAGTGGGTCTGGTGGGATGCACCTCTGCGTTTCCTGACAAGGGAAAAACTGAGCTAATGATCAAATCTTGCCAGATCCTATCAGTAGAGGCACTGGGAATCTCTGATCGGCTTCATTCAAAGTTGTTGGCAGAGGAAGCAAAGTTAGCAATGCCATCTTGACTTAATCCATCATTTGGAGCAAGAAGTCCTGCTCAGAGAGCAGTAACACCTCTAAGTCCTAAAAGTGATTGCAGGAGGACAGAAGCAGCAGCTGAGCCCTATGCAGTGCTGCTGTGGTTCCACAGTCTCTCTCAAGCAGGAAGTCTTGCTCTGAAGCAGTAATTAGAGGCTGATCGAGACATTTTAATCAGAGGCAAAGATGATGATTGCTTAACTATACTTTGTAGGCATCTACAGTGTTCACCCATGGCAGAGCAATGCATTTGCAGTTATCTCTTTCCTCAGTGCACTCACCTTGCTGCCTTCAGTTCCTCTCACATCTCCATAGCCAACAAAAAGCAGATCTTGGTACCAGCGTGCCCAGGGAAACACACAGCTTGGTACAAGCTAAATACCTGATGCTTTACCCACCTTCCCAAGCACTTGCGCCTTCTAGACAAAAGCTGATCTGGGCAGCTCTCCACGGGGCCAGTGCAAGAAAGACAAGCACCAGGCCACTGTTCATGAAACTGCTGAATATTCTGACCTTTTAATTCCATTTCATCCCTACAGCTGAGGCATAAAAGACATCCTGTGCGGAGCAGTCCCTGGTGGAGTGAAGACTTGAATACACAAACTCCCACGTTTGTGCATTTGGTTGTACTGGCTGGCTTTTTCCATGTCAGAGACAGGCTGTCCTTGAAAATTAAGGTGATTCATCTCAATTCAATCTATACTAAGCCATTTTAAAACCACTCATTTACCCTGCATCATACAGATACTTAACACAGGCACATTATTATTCTTCGTAACATACAGTGCTTCTTGGTTCTTACTGGCCTCCTGGCTTAACTCCTAGAAGTTTTATGTTCTCTAATATTAGATGAATAATGTATTCGGTCAATTTTTCTTTTAAATACTGAACCTTCAATTACAGCAACATAATCTAAATCAAGAAAGGGATTTGTATGGACTTTCTTACACTGACACAGAAAGCACGCCTTGGCCACTCTTGGATGTAAGAAATGGTCCTGCCAGATGGGAGCGGATCCTGGCAGATAACTTTTATGCATTAGGGACTTCCAGAGGGTGTTAGGGCAAATGAGCCATGCTAGATGTAATGCAATCTATCTGGTTTCAGACAGGAAGGATTTAACCATTATCAATCTGTATAATCTCCCAAGGAACATGTGTTTAGGACATCTTAGTCCCTCGGTTATTTTGAGCCTGGAAGACTTCCAATTGCCAAATGCTCTTTTTACCCCTTCATATGAGCTGAGACGCCTTTCAATCATGGAAAAGCATATAAATACCAGGATAAAGATCATCAGCCCAACTATGAGGCTGGATGCTGTGGCCCCCATCAGCTTAGGTCTGTCCTACGTGGAGCAGAGGGAAGGCCATGGAACTTGCTCAGGGTGGTGGCCAAGTTCTTTCTGCAGCAGCCCTCGCAGGACACTCCCTCTCAGGCCATATCAGACACATGGCCTGGCATGACAAGACTGCAACAGTGCTGGCAATGCCATAGAGAAGAATGGGTGGATAGGTGCCATAGGGATGCCAGCATTACGGGCCTCCAGTAAGAGCCAGGCTTTGTGGCTTCACAAAGAAAACGTCATTTTGATTCAGGACAGATGATGTCCCATTCTCTTTAGAACTGCCTCCCAAGATTTGCCTTCCTGAAATATCAAGGTTGGGCATATTTTTTAACAAACCGGGAGATTACACCGGCTACAGGAAATGCAGATACTGCCAGCCATCACAAACATTTTGCAAACAAAGAGTAGAGCTTCCCAATGCATTATTTATAACCTGCAGGCTGTAATGAGAGGCTGCTCAGTCTGAGGAATGAAAGACATGGAGAAATCCACTAAGAGACCTGGGCAGATGAGTTCAGGTGGAGATTCATGAGTCAGCAAGAGAGGGGAAAGGAGAAGGAATGGTGGCTAAGGAAGATGTAAGGCCGTAGGTTTAATTGTGTGATGGCTGAAAGAGGAAAGGAATTGCTTTAGCAAGTTCTCAGCACTGTCTCAACAGAAGTTTTGCTTCCTTCCTCCAAATGACTTGGATCAAAATCAGCTTTCTATTAGCTACAGCATCCCTTGCTCTTTCCACTCTCATATGCCTGACATTCATTGACAGCCACTACTTCTACCTCTATACGTCCATTTCTGAGCAATGCCTACCCTTGAATACATGTGTTCTAGTGACTTCAGCTGCTCCACCACATCCTTATCCTCCCTGTACTGGTTTCACATCCTGCACAAGCAGGTCAGGTTCCTCTATTTTGTTGCCTAGGTGCCCAGTGTTTATGTGTGCAAACATTTCCATTGTTTCTTTGCGATCACAGCTGAGCTTGGGCAACAGAAACTTAGTTGACATGGAAAACTGTTAATTTAGTTCACAAGTATGAGACGTGATTGATGAGGGTAGATAATCCTGCTAGAAAAAAAAATGGTGCCAGTTTGCCTTGTTACCATCTTAGGAATAAGTAGTTTCCTGCATTTAACAGCCGACAGACGACAGTCCCGCTTCTGGAATTCACAAATGCACAGAAATCCAATGTATTCATTGACAAGGCTCAGCTGGGGGAGGCCAGGCTGACAAGCACATAACCTTATATCCCATCACTCCAATTTCAGGCTTCAGGGCCACGAATAGGGTAGCTCAGGAAGTTGTGTATAAAGTACAGGGTATGTGGAACTGATCTGTAAACACACATGTGTGTATGTGTGTGTGTGTGTGTGTTCAAGAGCTGTATCACCGCTCAGTTACAATGACTTTAAAATCTTCCAGAGGTTGAGGTCTGCCAATTTACAGTTAGCTCAAACAGAAATGGGAGACTAAGCAGGCCCACCCTGGTCTGATGAAGCTGTTCTCTTTTCTGTATCCTCACATTAGTAGAAACCTCCAGTCATCATGCTGGGTTTTTTTTCTGTTTGTGCTCATTTTACAACTGAGGGAGAGGCTGTGGGGATGCTTACACCGTGATACAGGGTAGAAAAAGCATGGCAACAAGCAGTTGCACATTTGCCTACTGTGCCTGCCAAGAGGCTTCATTTTCGTCATGGAAAAACCAGCTGTGGGGACCAGGAAGTAACAACCTGACTTGCTTGGACTTTCACCCTCTGTACTGCAGCCCATGCTGTAAAATATTAATTACTCAGCTGTGTCAGGTCTCCATCCTCCACACCCCACAGTACAATCAGTTGAAAGCCTGCCCAGAATGAAGCCCACCACAGCAGCTGGCTGGATGAGATGGCTTCCCCAGCCAAGTGACTCTGTAATGCTATTTTGGGGCAAAATAGCAGCAGATCAGGTTTGTCTCTCTCACAGACTTTGAAGAAGAATATCCACAAATGGACCCTGTTTTTTTTAAAAAAGGAGTGCAGAAATATATGTTCTTTGCTATGAGAACTCATTTTGTGTTCTTGTGTTCAGAGGGAACACAAGTAGCAGCTGTATGTATGGTTGATACGAGACACTGTTATTTGTACAAGGAGCTGGCACTCAGGCAATTACACATACTGTTTGTTAATGGAAAGGAAAGATTATTTAAAATTGTTCCCCTACTGGAATCAGGCCAATCACCTTTGACATCAAAAATGAAAACAGGAGCTTTCTGCAACGGTTTGGATTTGCATACATACGTGACTTAAATCTAATCCCAGTGAAAAGCTATCATCTTCCTGCCTTACATGGGAACTTAAAGCCTTAACCAGCTTACCTTAAGCAAACAATGCCTCCCTTTGAGATGCTGTTTATAACCAAGATATCAAAGGACAGTCCTCCAGAGAGGAGCTCAAGGTTGTCTTGTGGGTCGACTTGGGATGGCCATCCCACAGGAGCAGGGTTGCTCTTCCCAGCTGAGACACTGGGCAGCGGGGCAGAGCCTGAGCCGGCAACAGCCCTATGACGGGAGCTGTGCAGAGGGCTCCTCCAGTTCCATCTGAAAAACTCAGTGCTCTTCCTCAAAGCCAACATCAAACGCATGCAAAACCTTATGCAAACAGCACTGGAAGGGACTTCCTTGCATAACTAAAAACTCCGAGAGAGTGTGAGGACAGGCTGGCCTGGTCTCAGCAGCCACCTGAGGCTGTAAACCAGGGTGGCTCCACTCCCTCTTTGACACAGGGGAATGCCCTGAGAAGCCACCATGCTGCTCCTGCCAGGGCTGTTGAAAAAAGCAAGAAAACCACCATCTCTGGGACAGCTGGAAAAACATGGAAATGTGCAGCCTGGGGACTCATACCAGTTAACAACCCTGCTTTTTAAAAAAAAAAGCACTCTTGTCATCTGTGGAGTATTGCCGTATTGCACTGGAGATAGTGCAACACAGAAAAAAAATCTAGGACTGGCTGCAAGGATCTTTCCATCAAAGAAACACCCAAGGGCTAATGCTGGTTTCCTACTCCTTGCAAACATTTTTTGTGAAATTTAATTTTCAGATTATTTTTTTTAAACCTCATTAGAAAGTAAACCTTTTCATGGCTGTTGATAAAAAAATCCACCAACCAACCTTTTGCTTATGCTCACAGATTTATACAACATTTATGCCCATCACAACTAACTTTTGCTTCAGAAGGACGGTAAACAAAACAACTGACATTTATTAGGGTGATCACAAAAGTGACTTCTAGATAAGCTTAAGGCAATGGTATAAATACCAATAATGCAACTGAATGAAAAATAAAGCAATATGGGATTTTTGCTTATTTTATTTTTCTCCCTGAAGAGGACTGGTATGAATACAACGCTCTTCTATACCAAGATACAGATGTGACATTTATCAGATGTAATAATTGTTTCCTCTTACCATATGCAAAAATCCCAACACAACTGTGGCTCTAAGGACCAGAACACTATCTTTAATCTGTGTTTCAGTAGATGAATGAGTGTAACTGAAGAGCAGCAAAGGTAAACTATTGCTTTAACCACATGTTTTAGATTTATTTGGTTCATTTATAAAAGTACATTGTTATGTGTTTTTCACAGTGTGGCACAAACCTATTAAAATTGTTTTGCACATACTACACAAGCTGTCCATTTCACACAAAAAAAAATGGGCAAAAGCAACTTAAACTAATGCTATATCCAATAGCTACAAGAACAAAAAAAATGAATAATTTGTTGAAGATTGGCTCAGGAAGTGACAGGCAGATTTAGAAAAACTGCATTGCAGGCAAGGAGGCATTTTCTACATAGCAGCAGGATAAAATTTAAATTAAACACTAGGTAAGCATAAGACAAAGTCCAGGATCAAATGGGAGCCTGAAAAAGGAGAGTATTGCTGTAGCAGTTTCATATTATATTTCAGTCAGGTCAAGATGTCCTGAAGGTGAAAATGCAATGACTGATTGAGGAGATGGGTAACTGTGAATATGAGATCAGTACAAAACCAGATACAGACAATGAAGGATAACAACATTCAAGTATGCTTTAGACAGTGTCACACAGTCCAGCTGCACACCACATGTTGGTCCTTATGCCAGGACCTCTAATGGGTCCCCACCAACCACTTGGTCACAGACCTGGTGTATATCAGACTTCTCAAGATGCTAATTATGCACATTCTTGTGCTAGGAGGGTACAGACTCACGTATAAAAAAGGGATTCCTCTGCAGGTAAAACCCTCTTCCAAATTTCCTGGATAGCATTTTAGCTGCTGGTAAAAGGTGCTAAGGCCCCAGTAAAGTAGGCACATGAGCACTCTGCTTTGAAATCACCACTTCTTTGTTTGCATGATATATATGATTGGGGGTTGTCTTGGAAACTTGATTTCCCTGAAATAATGAAACTTCCTTTCTTCTCCCCTTTTGCAGGGTTGTCCTTTCAATTAAGAGTTTTGAGGGCACAATATTTTAGATGCAGCAGCAGCATGTACTGAAGAGGCACACACATGCCCCAGCACTTTAATCACAAGTTTGGGTTTCCTTCTGATAGTAGGAGCCCAGAAGAAAATAGTGCTTTATTTGCTGAGTAGCAAAAAGCAGCACAAGGGTAGAAAGCTCTAGGGGAAAAAAACCACAATTCTGCTTTTGAATATTGTGATAGGGCAACTTGAACTCCTGGCAATTTTTAAATGGGATTTTTCTCTTTATGAGAATGAACTCCAACATGTAGAGTCATGTGCAGAAAGCCCTTGAAAGTTTTTGGCACTCCAGACACTTTTGCGTTAGAGTGAAGGGAAAACGTTGAAAAGCTTCTGAACACCTGCAGAAAGCTTAAAGAGACAGGTTCCTCCTACCTGGCTCCCTCCATGAGCCAAGCATTGCCAGCCCTGCTAACCTATTTTACCTGCATGGTTAAATATGGGAATTAAAATGAGCTCTTCTTTTGCATGGATATGTCCAGTTTCAGGCTTCTTACCACAAAAAAAAAAAAAAAAAACAAAAAAAAAAACGACATTGAGGTGCTGGAGAGGGTCGAGGGAAGGGCAATGAAGCAGGTGAGGGGTCTGGAGAATAGGTCTTATGAGGAGAGGCTGAGGGAGCTGGGGTTGTTCAGTCTGGAGAAGAGGAGGTTGAGGGGAGACCTTATCGCTCCCTACAACTACCTGAAAGAAGGTTGCAGAGAAGTGGGGATCAGTCACAGTCACAGTCAAAGTCATACACACACTTCTCCCAAGTCACGGGCAATAGGACAAGAGGAAATGGCCTCAAGTTGCGCCAGGGGAGGTTCAGGTTCAATATTAGGAAAAATTGATACACTGAAAGGGTTATCAAGCATTGGAATTGGAAACCCAGGAAAGTGGTCGAGGCACCATCCCTGGAGGTATTCAAAAGACAGGTTGACATGGTGCTCAGGGACATGGTTTAGTGATGGTTTTTTGTCAGAGTTAGGTTGACAGTCGGACTAGATGATCCTAAAAGTCCCTTCCAACCTAGATGATTCTACGATTCCATGGCCTGGAAACCTGCTTATTTTGCAGAACTGTTATACTCATGACAATAATTTCCCAGCACCTCCCCACAACTCACTGGCACAGAAGGGAAAGACCCTGGCTGATCCAGGAGGTGAAGGGATGCTTCAGGGCACAGTGTGCCTGTGGCACAGCCTACACTGCAGAGAGCCTGTATAGCAAATGCTGGGGGCACCCACAGCGCCCGGGGCTCCGTTTCTCCTCCCCATTTTTTTGTTGTTTCAAATCTCAAGGGCAATCTACTGACTCCCATCCCTCACTAATGGACACATTGTACTGGAATACAATATCCTGTTTTCTTGCATCTTCACATCGTGCTGCTGTTCCCTGGGTGGGAATAGAAGAAGTGGTCCTCTTTACCACAAACAAAGCAGCTTTTAAAACAATTTAAAAGGAGATTGCAATTAAAAAACAATTAAGAAAGAACTCGTCTGTTCTTCTTTAAAGCCTGAGCTAATATCACTGAAAGGAGATCTCGACACAGCTCTGGGATTCTTTTTAGCAGAAACAATTTCTAGGACATTAAAAAAAGCCAGCCCAAAATGTCAAGTGTTTGTTTTTTTGTTTTTTCTTAAAAGGTCTCCACTTATGATGAAAATGCTTTGAAAGAAAATCTGCAATTCCCTCACTCAGTTTTTCAATTCTAGCCAGCTTTGTCCCAGACTACACAATTACTTCTTGCTGTTCATATCACAGTAATTTTGGCTAACAGATGTAGGCTGCAAAATGAAGCAAGCTCAGACAAAGCTACCTACAGACAGCACAATCACATCTTCAGGATCTTGACACTGACATGGATTTTCAGGCTTAAATAGTCACTTCAGCATTTATTTCACACAGCCTTTAGTCAGGTGCACTTTTTAGCTGGGTGTAGTGCTTACTTTCCAAAGCATGCAGTTGCAAAAGCCTGAGCGTGGTTGATCTGGTTGTTTGTGCTCCCTAGAAACTGAACATCTCCTTTTGTGGCAGCATGCAAGACACTTCAGTAATATTCAAAGCAGCAAAAGACCAGCAGGAAATTCATGTTTCTGTTTCTCTCCTCACCAACCCTCAGTATCCAAACCTGTTCCTGCTCATTTTTGTACCACTACTTCTACTTTTTTGTGGACTAGTGCTTTTGAGGGTGGCTCATCATGCCCCGCATCCATCCTTGGTTGAGCTGCTGCGTGCCCCTCTCCCAGCCACTGTCAGAGGTTTTCCAGGTCTGCCAAGACAGCTGTGTTGGCCTAGGCTCTGCTGTGAGTGGCATCCACGTGGATGGCATCCCCACCGATGGTATCCCTACTGATGGCATCCTCACAGCACTCCATGGGGTCCAGGCTGCAAAGGAGCAGGGCAGGAGCCCACACACTCAGATCAATGAGCAGTTCAAATACGTCAGTATTTGGCCTTGTCAAAGCTGTGTAAACACACTCGTGAAAAGTACCTCTCCCAGCAGGCAAATTCCATTACCTACCCACAGCCCTGGCATTCAGCAGATCAAAGACTGGTGCTCAGTGTTCCCACAGGGGACATGTGCTGCCCAGGTGTCCCCAAATGGGTCCTGATGGGTGGGTGTCAGCACTACACCTTGAGCTGCACTGCTATGGAAATAATCACCTATCCCTATAGCCACACATTGAGCAAATTACAGAATTGTAGAATAGTTTGGATTGGAAGGGGTCTTTAAAGGTCATCTAGTCCCATTACCCTTCAATCAGCAGGGACATCTTCAAGTAGACAAGGTTGCTCAGAGCCTCATCCAACTAGACTTTGAATGTCTCCAAGGATGGGGCATCTACCACCTCTCTGGGCAACCTGTTTGAGTGTTTCACCACCCTTATTGTAAAAAAATTTGTTCTTTATATCTAGTTTAAATCTTCCCCCTTTTAGTTTAAAGCCATTACCCCTAAATGTGACAGACTGACATTTAACCCCCCTTTCCCTGAAGAGGATGTTGCAAATATATAATCCATGACAGCATGCCAGAAAACAGGACGTATATATCAGGGTTGAAGACTAGTTGCATGATCACACTGAAGCATGTTAACTTCTCCCTTATTCCTTCCTTTCCTTCTCCTGTCTCTGTGCTCTGCACTGAGCATCCCAGTGCTCCATACCAGAAATGGAGATGCTACTTTCACGGATCAGTTTTCTCTCTCCCCTTTGCAAGTTCTGATGCCCCTCTGAGGACCATTGTACTCTCAACTGACAGGAGTAGGAGAGGTTTGGGAACAGGATTTTTCATAGAATTATAGACTCGTAGAATGGCATAGGCTGGAAGGGTCCTTAAAGATCATCTGGTTCTAGCCCCCCTGCCACAGAAACCCATGGAGGGGTTTCTTCCTGCAACATCACCCAAAGAAGGGTTGCAGAAATAGGAATCACTCATGTTTTCACCTCTCACACTTTCCTGAATAGAAAAATCATGAAAGAGTAGAGTACAAGCTACCAGCACTTCTATGCATGCACTGGCACAGGCTGGCAGCTGGCTTACCAGCTAGTACCTGCACTTTGCTGAGTTCACCTGGATTCGATGCTCAGATTAAGAGCATAAACGTGAGACAGGCCACAGTCAATGAGTGACAAATCACACACTATTCCTTTTTTATCCCTTTATCTCTTAGTCCCAGATCAGTAGCAAAATGAGATTCAGAAAGGCATTTAATTGGGTGGCTTTGCCTTAAAGATAACAGGAGACGGACAACTGCTAAATAAGGAGTTAGTGTCACTGTTCAGTGATGGCTTTCAGAAAGTAGGGGAAACCCTCTTGAGGCTGGTTCTTCCTTGGCAAGTCGCTATTTGTAACCTGCTCTCCACATGGTCTTGCAAACCTGCAATTAAATGTTGTGAAAGGCAGGCAGTGCTAAGCAACGGAGAGGACAACACACAGGGAGCCAGCCCCAAGCTTGGAACAGACTTCGAGCTGTGAACTCAACATTTCCAGCTTTCGAGGAGCTCTGAATTTCCTCATACAAAGAAAGATTAGGAGTAACCAAGCATTCTTCTTCAAATGGCTTAAAGCTAGCAAAGCTCAGTCATGAAAGTCTTTGATGCCAAAACAGGGCTTTCCTTCCCATCCACAGCTGTGCATGCAAAAGATGATAAATTAAATTAGCTATTGTTTCTCCAACTGTTTGCTGGGACTAAGAGTGTGTTTTTCAAAAAAAAAAAAACTCTGGAATTTAACAATGAAACAAAACCAGCACCATTTTAATATGTGTATACATGAACTGAAAACAAAAATTCACTTCCATTTGTGCATTTTTCCTTCCCAACTCCCATACCAATTAATGAATATACATCAGCAAGCTGAACGATCTGTTGTCCAAGGCTCTGGATTTTTGGCTTAGGGATGATATGCTTGGCACCAATCGCACTAATTTAGAAGTTATTTGGATGTTCTAGCTTGCCATTATTCCATTATTTTTTTAAAGTGAAATCCCAAACAATTATTAATGCTCTGAGGAGAGGCTCAATTGCTTTCAAAATCCAATTTAATAATACAAAACAGTGAGACTGTTGCACTGTGAAGAGAAGGGCTCACAATGCCCTTGCCCAGGCTTGTCTCCCCAGGCAGAAAGTGCAGACTGAAGACGTTGAAGTGGATGGTTCATGCCTCCTTGCCAGGTTCCTGGGCTCTCCACTACTGCTGGGAGAAGGGATATGGAAAGTACAAAGAGAGAAGCATCAGCTTTGCTATTTCAACTCAAAGACCGTAGACACACAGCAAATTATTACTGAAAATCAAAGGGCTGTCCCCAAAGGGACAGAAGTAGAGCAAGAAAGCCACAGTAAAAAGGTTGCTTAGTAAGGACGAACAGCAAGGTAGCCAAAATTTGCAGAATGCTGGTACTGGTGGGGCCAGGGTTCACTGTTCTGCAGCAAAAAGTCCCTGCAGAAGAAGGGCTGCAAAGCAGATGAAGGTTTCTCTGAACTTGTGGGAGGTTGGAGGACCCCCCCCTTCCCCGGGGGATTGGCTGTGGAGCCATATTCCCCCATCCCATCTCCAGGAGGATCCCACACCTTGCACAAACCTCAGATATATCTCTCAGTACAGTTTTCTCTTGTCAGGATACAAGCAGTCCTTCACTTATATTCTTGGCAGGAAGAATTGCTTCATAAACAAGTGTTTAAAAAGAAGAAGCAGATGCTCTCCTCCTTCAGCGCGTAACAACAGCAAATAGCATAATCAGGGGCTGATTATGAGACTGATTTCCGCTCTGTAATTTAAGATGTGGAGCAGGTAATGGTGTGTACTGCACACCATGTGCCATAGCTTGCGTGCTCATCATTCCACCCCATAACCTCAGCTCCTGCAAGCCAAGGCTTTTTCAAGAGCATTTCTCATTTCTGGGCAAGTTCTCTTAAAGCTGTGAGAGATGAAACAATGTCCTTATTCCACCCGCAACTAAATGTGTGTTCTGAACATGTAATCCATAGTTCACAGGCTGAGAAAGACCAGAAACCCAGGAGGACTAGGCAATTTTACAGGATCCATTGTGAAAATGTCAGTGACCGCACAGTTTGTTCCAATGGTAATAAGCTCAAACAGGACGTTTAAACACAGCTATTGAATCACCCAAATGATAACCCTCATTATATTGTGTAAACTGTGTCACAAGTCACACTATGGGTGAACAGAAAGGGTATCAAAAAAGGAAGATAACCAAAGCTGTACTTTGAACAGTGTTCTGAGCAAAGAAATGGAGAAGCCAAGGAGCAGTTTAAATGGGAAGTACCTGAGGTTTCTGAATAGAAATGGACAATGAAATTGTAAACCTGAGAACAACACAGCCCTGGCACTATAAATCAAGCAGGGGCAAAGAGGCGCAACATTTTTGAAGCTTGTCAGGCCACACTAAACAGCCAGCCCATCCCTGGCATGCCACCAGTGTGCCTGGCGCAGCCTGGCAGAGGGACCTGCATGCAATGCATGGGAGCTGATGTTAAGAAGTGCTTGCAACCAGGCAGAGAGACTGACTGGTGGCAACCTCGCTGTGCAAGCTGAGAGGTATGTAAAGATAAATAAATGCTACTTAGAAAGAAAAGCTTTGGGGGTTTGTTATTTCTTTTAACACGTAGCGCTTTGATAGTTTAGGTCCCATTCCACTGAGCTTTATTTTCATTCTTTACTTTCCAGATTCAAAGGATTTAAGGAAGGTGGTATGTCTTAGCATTTCTGCTTTTCCCCCATCACGGCAGGAGCAGCATGTGATGTATGTTGCTGGCCTCTGACCTGTTTTTACCTTCTGCTTGTCCCTTCCTGATATTCAGGCCACCTTCTTTCTGCAAAACTCCCCTCATCCTACTTGATTTTCACCTCTTCCACACTCTTGATTGCTACTACCTCCAAGTCTCTGGCAACTGCTCAGGAAACGTTGCCATCTTTTCCTTTGACATCATGACCAGCACAAACATAAAAAAAAATAATAAATATGAGAAATATTGCTTCTAGGATTGTTTTTACTATACTTCCTGGCCCCTTCAGTTGACCCCATTGATTTCACCTTCCACCACATCAAACACCAGCTTTCTGTCTTAGCTCTCAAAACCCCTTGGGACACAATTCCTGTCACATCTTTTCATTTAGAGAAGGCTACTGTCACTGCATGACCAGGAGCTTCCTCTGTCACCTGAATCTCCATTTCTCCCTTTCAGCATTCATAGAAGCAGCTTTCACCCACCCACCTCAAAACTTACTTTCCCCACAAACTAACCAGAAGAAACAATCTGAGAAAATATGGTCATGCAGTGACTTGGTTCTTCCACTCCCACAAGAGGAAAAGAGGATCCATGCTGCCTTTCTTTCTGCTTTGTTTTACTTTGCCCATTGCATGAACTTCAAGACTGTGACTATGATTTTCTATACATAACACACTGCACAAAAAGACCTCTGCCATGACTGCTTTCAGGTACGTACCATTAAGTGAAAATATTACTAGTAGCACGTTTCTAGTAAAGAGACATAAGAAAAAATATTCTTCTTGCCATTTACATCATCCTGCTACCTTGATCTAATTCATATTAAGGATTTATATTTCTTTTAACTAGAGTTTATGAAAGACTTCAGAATTTGGAATCGCAACCAATACTGCCATGGGGCAATGGCATATGCGTGTACGATCAAGTATATACACACAAAGACCCTCGGTGTTCAGTCTCGCAGATTCTCTTATTAAAAAATAAGACCAGGTTTTAATAAAGATTTCTCATCAGAATTCACCAAGATCATGCATAGATTTTAATATTTATTTAAAACAACTTTGACCTTTTAGAGGCTCACTCAAGGGCTTATTACATTTTTCTATCCAAAATTAAATTGCGTTAATTTTAAGGGTTTATTGTTGTTGTAAAGATGAGGAATGGCAGGGTACTGTCAAGTATAATATAGCAGAATGCAATAAATATGGTTTAGTGCAGAGGCTGGCTGAAGTGACTCACTGATACACAGCACTGAAGGAAAGCGAGTGTTTTCAAACAGAAAGAATAACAACTTGCAGAAGTCTGCCAGTGAGTAAAAGAATCAGGGAAGTGCACTCTGAATGTTGAACTTTGCTCTTTATCACCCTGCAGAAAGCTAATAAGGGAGAGGAAGGGCAAAGGCTTTCATCTCAGGGTCTTCCACAGAAGCAGTACGGCAGGAAGCAATGTACGTCACACCAGCTGGAGCAAGCTTTATGGACACCCCAGTATCAGTAAGCCCCAGGTGTGTTTGTGTCGGCAGTAACCAATTAATATATGCACTGAAGCGGTTCATTAGATTTACAAAAATGGTTTGTTGATTTAATTTGTTTCGTTGTTGTTTTCTTTTCAATTCAATTTGATTTCCTCTTCCTTTCAAAATGCAGGATCCTAAGAGATCTGAGGCAGCCTGGCAGAAAGGCAGCCAGGTTTCTGGCGATGTTTTGGCAGAGGCTTGCTGACACATTTCTGCAAAACCTTTTAGTTTTTCTGCACTATTGCTGGGTGGCTCTAACAAACAGCCAGCTTCTTGCTTTCCTCTCACCACTATCCATTTATACCCAGATCCCATATGGAAATACAGAGGGAACATATATTCATTTGAGGGCAGGGACCACAACTCTTTCTGGCTACTGGAAAGGAGCCTTTTCAGGGGAAAAAACTCTCGCGTCCCCAGAGCAGCCTTCATCGTTGCTGGGAGCAGGCTGGCCCTTAGCGATACACTGACCTCACCTCTGGCTCTTGCTGTCAGCACAGCAGCTGGAGCCTCCTCTGGGCAGAGGGAACAGTTTCACTGCAGATTTCCTGGGCTGGATTGCTGCAAGCATATCTGTTTACTGAATACTAATAATCGCCATGTGTTATGCAGCTTGACTCTCTAATGTCAGTACTCCTTCAGCACAGAAGATAATAACTTGAAGAGAAGAGACCCACCCCTGCCAAATCTAACAATCAGAAGTTCACCTCCTCTTCCATATTACAAGCCCAATCCCATATTTTAAAAATCTCATCTGTCTATCAGGATATTTGCCACATTCTGTATTCATCCCCAGGGCTGCTGAACACTCGCTTATCAAAGCATTTGTCTGTAAAGTGGTGAAGAGATATCCATTTAATTCTGACCTTTAAAGAAAGCGGGAAAGTGCTTAAGTGGCAGACTGGATTGCAAACAGGACAGAGGACTTTCGCCCTTTGGACCTCCATCTAAAATGAGTAGCTTGTGGAGGTCTTGGGTGAACTCAATCAAATTTGCAGCAGACAGTTGTCTGGACTGCATCGGGCAGATGGCAGTAGCCGTGGAAGGGCTGTAATTCATCTCTCACTGGCTCCTTCCTGGGGAGGGACTGCTCCCAGCTGAGCTGAAGCTGTTTGGCTTAGTGGGGCTGCCCTGCTATTGCAAAGGGGGCTGAGGGGGTCCAGTAAGTAGCTGGAAGGTGTCAGCCTCTGAAAATAAATGCAGAGTAGGGGTTTTTGCACTTATTTTCCAGAGCTCAGCCTGGGGGGTCACACAACATCACAAAGAGAGCCTATGTGAAGGGACATAGCAATAAACAAGTCATTGCCAGAACTGTTAATGCCTTCTTCCATTTCAAAGCACGAAGCCTAATTTCCTCCTTACACCTCTGATATAATTTTGCAGTGTTCAGCACTCTATGGGGACTGTTGATATATAAATAACTAATTAGATAAGGCTCCATTTATCTAAGAAAGCCACAGCCGTCTGAAGGCAGGCTCGGCATGAGTTGTATAATGCGCTCCCAGCTTTTGAAGGAAAGCCAGGCCAAGTCCTGTATCACTTTGTTGACTAAAGGCATACTTTTCCAAAAAAATCAAAGCTTTAGTTGGATTCCCGAGTCTGTGTTTAAGCTTCAGAAGTGCAGCTGGATTTTCAACCTACCAACACCCTTGAAGTCAGCGTACGTTCCAAGTGTGCTGGAAGTCAGACCAGTTACGTAGGAGCCAAGATCTGGCAGCATGGCCAAGATGTCCAGAATGGTCTTCAGTGTTTCAGAGGCATGCAGGATGCCTTCAGCTAAAAACCCCAGCCAAGACATGGGCAATCATCATGTTTTTCTTCCCTTCCCTAACACAAGAAGCATTTCAGTGAGAACAGTGCTCTGACTTTCTTGTGCCCGTGTTGCCCTGAGGACTGTCCATCTCTACTGATAATTAGCATATAAGATTTGGTCTCTGTATTAGACTTGGTCAAGTTTTAGACTTGACCCTGGGACATTAAGTACAGAGGGTGGGAAAGGGAAGAGATAGAAAAGCATTAGCTAAAGTATAGAACTAGAAGACTACTCTGGCAGCTACCAAGCAAGATTAGCCATATATTTAGCTGTCAGAGAAGGTTTTTTTCAAAAAACAAAACAAAACAAGAAACAAATCCCAAAAACCAGACTTGAGAAACTTACCTTGTCCTCTCTGTTGTCACAAAACAGGGTAACTAAGGGAATAAAATTTCCCCTCCCCCAAGAAGGTATTTCTTACTGAGAAAAAAATTGCTTTCTTGGGCCTTTAAATACAGGTCTATGACAACAGGAATGTCTGAAATCAAGGACACTTTCCGTCTCAGTCCTCAGTGATGAACACAAGTCTAATGATATTAGACCCAAAGATGTCTACCCAGAGAGGTTTTTAAAAGGATCCAGAAGGATTCTTCTGTGATGGGTAAGCAGCAGAGAGACATCCTGCACCTTCAGTACAAAAAGCCTGTGCTTTCAGAGCTTGCCCTGAGCAACTGTCCAGGATCAGGGCCTTATGGGTGAGAGCTTTATAGATGAATAGATGAAAATATCTCCAGTCAGTCTCAATTTATTCTGGATAGGAATTTTATCTCTGCTGGATTTACTTTTTTTCTGTATAGGCACCCAATATTTACTCAGCAACAATGTTGGCACACTACCTTCTCCTATTCCTTGAATATTTCCTACAGACTGTTATATACTATAACACTATGTTACCATCATTAGAGCGTCCCATCCCTTGTTTTGCGTCATTACAGGATCTCTTGTTGTCGTAAAGAACAAGGAAGTAAAAAGGCAAAGAAATGAGAATCAATGCTGTCGTGGCAAAATAAAAATAAGGTATGTCTAGAGTTGAACACAGCTGAACTGCAGACTCTACACTGACAGCTCTCACAGGGGAGTCTGTAGGCAGCCCATGTGTCCAGATGGTTAAGGTGAATATATTGGGATAAATTTTCAGCCAATGAGGCAGGTCCACCCTACAATAATCTGCCAGATGAAGTGTGTGCAATAGTTAAAATGGGCCAGGATCTGATGGGGTGTTACTCCTGGCACTCCTCAGAAGAGCAAACGCAAATACCCATGCTTTGCAGAAGGTGGGCTGGTGGGTAGATGGGTTTCACACCGGGACTGCAACTGTTCTGTTCTCTTCACTGCACAGAGGTGTGTGTGATGGGACAGGGAACGTATTGCCAATGTGGTGCTAGCTTAGGGCTAGAGTTGGGCCTGATGGAGGAGACAGATGGGCTGGGAAAACAGGCCATGTCACAGAGCACCAGTTTGGCAGCAGTCACTGGAGCTCAGTGAGTGACAAAAGCCAGCCTCTGGTGCTCACAGAAGGTGCTGCAATGACTGCACTGGCAAAAGGCACCCCTCTCCTTAGCAAGAGATGAAATTCAAGGCAGACGCCAGCAAGGCACTGGTGGCTGCTGGCATGTATCCTTTCAGCCTGCCTGGAAAGAGCTCTATTGGGCATGAAGAGGATGGTTTTGTCTGTCCTTTCAGCCTCTATCTTCTTCATTCAGTGTGCTAGAAAGGTTGACAAGCTGTTCAAATGACCTTGGCAGCTCCGTGACACAGGTGCCATTACTGGACTGAGATCAACAATTGATTTCAAATAGTCCAAGTAGCCCTACAGTTAAAGAATTTCTAATTTCACTAGTACACAAAGAGCAAAAGGAGCTTGATGTCACATTGCAGGAAGGTCTTTCGTCCAGCAAGTTTATCCAGACAGCAGACATGAGTTACAACAAAAGAAAGTCCAATTAGACATTAGGAAAAAAAATCACCACTAGGATGAACAAAGACTGGAACAGGTATACACACAGGCTGTGGAGTCTCCATTCTTTAAGATATTCAAAACCCAACCAAACACAGCCCTGAGCAATGCGATTTAAGTTAGCGCAGCTCTGAGCAGGGGATTGGCTCAGATGATCTCCTGAGGTCCCATCCAACCTAAATTATTCTGTAATTCTTCCATAATTTCTTAAAGACTTGTGATGAAATTACCCAGGCTTAAAGTACACACCTTGGGGATATTGTAGCTTTCCTGTATTCCTTTTGACAGGCTCAGCATTAGACAACACTTATCCAGCCCAAAGGCAGTTATATGATGAGAAGAAAGTTCTAGAAAGCTATTTTCTCCTGAAAGGTTGGAAGATTATGTCAGATAGAGTAAATTCTGACATTTTTATTAAGTAGACGTGGCTGTTGACCACCCAGGCAGGTCTCCCACTCACTCAGCTGTACAGCCCCAGCATCCTCTGGAGAACCAGAAGGCCAAATCAGAGCCTGGGAGATGCACCATAAACGATGCCAAACCAGCATGGTGGTGGAGCAGCTCAACTAGCACCTCATGGAAGATGGGCTGTAGAGCCGCTGAATGCAGGGATGGGGGGCAATAAGTTGAGGGGGGACAGGCAGTAGAGTGGCAGCCTCCTCCCCTTCTTCCCACCGGAGGCCAGGGCAGAGGGAACACACCACTGCACTCCACATTTCCACAGGGACAGGAGAAGGTTACTATGCCATGAATAAGTAGACGCAGGACACCAAAATCAGGAGCAGAAATACAGAGTTCACAGCTGCATTGAAGCTTTTGTATTGTTCGTTCCAAACCAAGCTCAGTTCTGTATCTCTTAATATCTCGGAGACAAGATCTGAGTACACCAGGAATGGCTGAATACAAATCATCAGCTCCATGTGACTGTGGTAAAAGAAATTAAAGTGATGCCAGGTGGGAGAATCAAGAATTGCCATTTTTTTTCAGATATGCTATTACAGACTGTGGATGCTGATGGGATGTGGGTGCCTTCAATGTTGTATTCATTATGTAAGTCACTGCATTTCAGGAAAAAAAGGGGTGGGAATGAGAGGGTCCCAAAAGGAAGAAATTACTTCAGCTATCTTGTTTGGGTTGCTGAGATAAGGCTCCACATGAGAGGTGTACACTATTCTGAGGTGCTTGCCTGCCACAAAATTTGACCAAGAACAAATTCTGCCAAAATGTGGTTAGCCAGCACCTCTGGAAAATCAGCACCGTGAAATATTTAGTTCAGAGAAGAGCTAAGGGAATATGAAACAGGCACTGGGTTTTGCCCATTTTCCACAACAAAGGGAGATAAAGGTGTGAAGGGGTGGGAATGATCAAAATGAGAGTGAGACATAGTTAGATTTTCTAAAAGCCTGTCTACTTTTTGACATGACTTTGCTTGGTGTTTGCAAAGGGCAAGCAGCAGAGAGCCGTCCCACACCTTCAGTACAGAGCCTGTGTTGTATAGTTAGTGAGACTGAATGGGGTGTTAGAAAAAAAAAAAAGAAAGAAAAAAGATAAGATTGGCTAAAATCTCTGCACACAAACATGACAATTTATAGTCATGGAGGAACATCTGTGCAGAAAACACTGCAAAATGCTACTTGGTTTTGACCAAAGGGGTTTTTTTATGCCCATTGCCCATTATTCTCCCCTCTTAATGGCCAATGATTCCCACCTCCAAAATTAGGGATCAGCAATGCAAGTGTTATAACAATATATGTGAAATTGTACACAGGGCTCACGGAGTTACAGTTATTAAATGTGTTGATTACAGAACGTGGCACGAACAGCCCGTAGATGATGAAATCCATTACAGTAGATTTGTGCCAGAAAGCTAACTGGGACCTTGATCTGAGCAGCTAAAGCAAACCATAACATTATTTTACTGCACTCACCACCCTCAAAAAACTCAGCTCAGTTACTAAAATGATTGCAGTGCTCAGAGAGAGAGAGAAAATTTTTTCTTCTGCAATTAAAAAGTCTTAAAAACAAAAGTTGTTCTGTGCCACTGTCTCATCTACTGCTCCAGTTCTACTCATTATTCATTATTAATGTATTTGTTAAACTATATCAGTCTTAAATTATATCAACCCATGAAGCAGATTTGCAGTTGACATCCAAAACCGGTTTGATAAATTAAGTAAATTAACTTCATTTTGTATCATTCTTAGAAATTTGTTTCCATTTAATATCTTTGGAAAGCAAGATACCTGGAGCACGAGCAGAAATTCACAGCAACAAATCATCATCAAATTTTGTTTTTCTTGGGTTTGTTGTTATTGACATTGGATTCAAGTTGTACTGGTCAACAATGTATCTCCCTGTAAGAAAGTCTGAGCTTAGTGAAAAACAACTTTGCCAGACACATTCTGGCATGAAAAGGATATAGTTGCGTACATTGTCTAATATTTTAAAACACTTCTGATGAAAAAATATCAAGGCAGATTGAAAAACTGTAGTTACATAAACAATATAGTATCCAGTGGAATAATCGTGCCACATTTTACATCCAATAATAATGAACAGCTAGATATCAGAATGACTGAAAGTTGTCCAAAACTGGTGCTTGCCAGCAGAGAATTATATTGCATATGAGGATTTTTTTGTACCAGCCTTGTCATCAGAACATCTTTAAAAACTGGTTAACACCTTACATTATTTTGCTTTCCCTTTTCTTACCCTCTTCTAAGAGAGGATTATATTCACTTCCTACAGTTACATCCTAATGATGGTTATTTTGCTGACCTCTGCTGTTGTTTTGCATCTTCCCCTCTTTTTGACACGGGCTCGTAAGTACTTATGTTAGAGAAGCCAAAGTCACTTGGGGTCACCTGCAAGGAGGTCCCCCAGCTGAGTTTGTCAGGAAGCTGAAGGCAAATGCTTGGGTTTGGAGGGTTGCAAGCAGGGCAAGTGCAGCCTGTCCAAGCTCTTGTGCTCTCTGTCACCCTGGGGAGAGGAACACCGTGGACTCCAAAGCTGGTGGCAGCACTACAGCGATGAAAAAGGAGGTAAGAGTAGTTGGGTGTTACATCTTTATAGCTCCACATGAAGTACTTTCTTTCCACATAGAAAACTGTGCATGCTATCTGTGGAGGACCCTGATCTAACAGATAAGTACTTACAAAAGGTTCAGTATAAGCCATTATAGTAATGCTTGTATTACTGTGAAATGCAATCCAAATCTTAAATCCTCGGCATTGGCTGCTTTGCAGAATGGCTTGCAAAGCCTCTGAAGTACATATCAAACTAGCCCTGGGGGAAAAAAAGAAAAAGTAATGAAATGATGCTATTTGACGGCTCTGTGTGTATGTGTATTCAGGTCACCCCAGCCAGCGTGCTAGCAGTCTGCATGGCACTCCAAGAACTTCACCCAGTTCCAGATAAAATGTTGCACCACATTGCAATGTGGATTTTATCGTCTCTTCTTTCAGAAGCAGCGGAAGGCACTGAGAGAGTCTGCAGTACCGTTAAAACTACTTGATATCTAATAGAGTACTTTATTACATCCTTCCTTATGGGAGTCTTCTGTTAAACATTTGAAATGTAATGTATTGGCTTAGATAAATACATAATAGGAATTGGGAGTTATTAATGTATCATAAAGAGTCTATTCCAGCAAGAGCGGTTACCTTATTAATTAGAAATAGCAATTCTGAAGATCCAGTTATTTATATGATATTAATTTAGTTCAAATTCTAAACGAAACTTTAATTATAATTGCACCTAATTCACCCAGAGGATGAAAGGGCCCATTTAACAAAGGACATTCTGCCTTCATTAAATGATTACAAAGGGAACTAGGAATTGATGATATTTTACTATATTGTTCCAAATCCCAGGGGATTTGCATCAGATATGCCCCATAACATTTAAGGAAATCAATTCTGGAACCCCAGTAAATGAATCCATAAATTACTCTTTAATATCTCAAAGTGCTGCCTTCCTCAGATGGAATTTGTCACTCCCAGGATCGATACCAGGAGTACAGGGTTAGACGGGCTTTATGGAGAGCGATTCACGCAACTGCATCATTATACTGTGTTTCAGCATCTCACTTTGCCAGTGCATTCCTATGTAACTGAGCAGGCATCCCTGTCTTGGAGTGATGTCTAGATACAAAAATTTGCTACAGGTTAGTCCAGTTTCAGAGGAAATCCTGGAAATTAATGTTCACTAAACTTGAGGAATGCATGGGGGCAAGAAAGACTGATACAAATTATTAAATCACTTAATTAATCCTTTATAGAGCAGCTCACATGGTATCAGTGCACAAAAATTAAAACAAATTCCCTCTCCAGGGAAAATAATGAGCAAAATTGCCCTCCAGTAATGTCCAGGTATCATCATCAAGTGGACAGTTTGTTTACACCCCAAGCAGGGAAAGGGTTTGTGGCATCCCTTTGCTTAACTACCCCGACAGCAAGAGCAGAGTGCCATGAGGGATTTATTCGGTGGGCACTCTCATACTGGGACTCCAGACCGAAGTGCCTCATTTTCAAAGGCATTTTTCATGGGTAATGCTATAGTAGCTCTGGTGCGGACAGCGGGATCTGCTGCCATGTCTGTGCTGACACCAAAAGTCAGACAGCTGACAGCAAGGAAGTTCTAGTACACATCCATGTGTCTGGCCCTGAAAAGGAAGAGCAGCACTGTATTTTCGCACTACAAGGGCAGGAAAGAAGAGAGTGTCTGGGGATAGAGGGGTAAAATGAGAAAAATCCTTGCTTTCTATCACTATTATAATTATCTAGGTGAAACTGCCCATGTTGGCAAGAGCCAACGGCATCCTGGGGTGCATCAAGAAGTGTGTGACCAGCAGGTCAAGGGAG
Source organism: Nycticryphes semicollaris (assembly GCA_013400055.1). Taxonomy (NCBI): domain Eukaryota; kingdom Metazoa; phylum Chordata; class Aves; order Charadriiformes; family Rostratulidae; genus Nycticryphes; species Nycticryphes semicollaris. Next base: position 730,282 of record VXBJ01001356.1, on the reverse strand, counting down.
GTTATCCTGCCCCTGTACTCTGCCCTAGTGAGGCCACATATGGAATACTGTGTCCAGTTCTGGGCTCCCCGGTTCAAGAAGGACAGAGAACTGCTGCAGAAGGTGCAGCAGGGAACCACCAAGATGATTAGAGGTCTGGAGCACCTGTCTTACAAGAAAAGGTTGAGAGACTTTGGCCTTTTCAGTCTGGAGAAGGCTTGGGGGGCAGATCTGATCAACACCTCTAAATAGTTAATGGATGAATGTCAAGAGAAAGGGGCCAGTCTTTTTTCAGTGGTGCCCAGTGAGAGGACAAGAGAAAATGGGCACGAACTTGTACATAAGAAGTTCCATCTAAACATGAGGAGGAACATCTTCACTTTGAGGGTGGCAAAGCCTTGGAACACACTGTCCAGAGAGGTGGTGGAGTGTCCATCTCTGGAGACATTCAAAGCCCACCTGGACATGTTCCTGTGCAACCTGCTGTAGGTGGACCTGCTTTGGCAGGGGCGTTGGACTAGATGAACTCCAGAGGTCCCTTCCAACCCCATATCATTCTGTGATTCCGTAAGCTGTGGTCCAGCAGTAACCCATCACTGCTGGGAATCATATACCTGCATTATAACCCTTTGGAGCTTTTTACTGTGGACTGAACATAGTCCATGTCCTCCAGGACCCCTATGCATGTGGTAGGGGGGTCCTGGTTAGAGGACACCTGCCTCACACTGACTTTGTCAGCATCTCTCCACCTGCCACTGCTCACTTGACTTCATGCAGAGGAGACCTCTTTTCCTCCTCTGACTCACACTCCTGGCTTATTTCTGCTTGTTTGGGTTCGCAGCATTTACAAGCAATGTGGGTGCCTGCTAGCCTGAGGGCTTGCTGGCCAAGCTGAGGAATGGGAGAGTGCTCTAGGCTGTGCTCAGTCTTACGTCAATGGGAAGAGCTGGGGGGGACCTTGGCCCTTGTCCCATAAGCTGCGGGGTCCTGTCACCAGCCCGTGCCCCATCAGGGCTGCACCATGATTTCTAACCTCATTCCTTGTTCTTCAAAGGGAGGGTGAATTAATGGGGGCAGACAGCAATAGACACCACTGAGCATCCTGGGAGATGGGCAGAAGCTGGCGCTGTGCTGCCTCATGGTATTAGAGCTGAGAGTTTCCATTCTTGGTCCTCATGTACATCTGCAAAATTGTCAATCAGTGACGGGTTTGTTGCACAAGAAAACGTGAGAAGAGCTTGCTGGTATGTTCCCAGCAAGCAGCCTTGTGTAAGCGCTCTGCTTCTCACACTCTGCTGCTTGCTCAGTCAAGAAAACACTCTCCTCTTTGGCAACAGCTGAGATGCCTTGCACAGCGCTCAGCCTCCTCTTGCTTTCTCAAAAGCTGTGCAGCAGCTTTTCCTCCTTCCTTATTTTCTAGGCTCTCCCGCTATCAAAGTGGTGCTCACTATTGCAAGCATTCACTTTCCCTAATGGATTAAAAGGAGTGATTTTGAAGCATCCAGAGATAAAGGGGTCACTCAGATGTTCCCACTATAGAAATGGTCTGAACAGAAGGCAGCATCCAGCCATGGGGCTGGTCCTATCATGTGCCACAGGGCATTTATTTGTCATGTCATTGCTTCTCATCTGGATCTGGCAATTGCAGTATAACTGACAGGAGAGACAGGCATTTTTGTCTTAAAGAAAAAAAACACCAGCCCTAGAGAGTCCCTTGTGGTTTTTCAGCCTCCTTTAATGCTACCTGCACCCAGCATGAATTCAATAATAAGAGAGAACATTAATCCTGCGATCAGCACAATTCTCCAGGGTATCCTTCTATTTATTTTTGGAAATGGGTACATTACCACATGTGCATCCTTTTTTTTCCCTAAATCACAGCAAAAACCTCTGCACATAAGAGAGAATATCACGCTTTAACCTGCTATGAGATTAGAAAATGAGAAATGCCTCCCCATGCAAAGATGCAAGCAGGCAAAAGGAAATCACAGTGAGAAAGCACCAAACTCCCTGCCTTTTCCAAGAGTAGCACACACAGCAAAATTTACCATTTAAAATGTTTCATTTTCTGATTTCCCTCACCCCATTGTGTTCAAAGGAGATTTTTTCTGGGTTACTCAGCTAAATAGGAGTAAGATGCACCAAACTGAACTTTTTTCAGATGCCATCATGTAGAATAAAGTACCAGCCACCCTCATGGACTTTTGTAACAACGGATGATCCTTCTCCCACACCTTTTTGCTTTAAGGTTAAAGTGCCTCTCCTTATATTCTCATAGTTGCAGTCTGCAAGCGATTATACAGGAAAATGGTTTTTGGGCTTTTTTTTCTGAGTCCGGGTAGGAAAGAGACCTTTGCACCTAAGGCAATACCAAAGTCCTCGAAAAAGAATGTTTTCCAGATTTAAGGAGCACAAAGGAAAATGTTTTCCGTGGGAGAGCCAGCAGTTCTCAGACAATGACAAAATGTGAATCCAGAATAGCAGAAAACAAGGGCTGCTCTGGGCAATGAAGGAGAGCGGACTGGAGGAGCTATTCTGGGGACCATAAAGTATACATGTTCAAACTCGGGGGCAGGCCGTATCTCTGAAAGTCAGCCTCTGGGAGGCTAATTTTGGATACCCCAAATTAGAGGCCGGTTTTGAAAATATGAGCCTAGGTGGAAAATTTTGCTTTGCACATAAGCAAGATGCCATTTTCACAGGCTTATAACCACTTATTCCTAAGCCAGTATTTCTTTCAAATATGACAGAAACACCCCTTTTTTGACAGGAGGAAGTTATTTGACTAGTCAGAGTTCACAAACTAAGGCAAACATCAAACCCAAACACAAACAGTTGCAGAATTATAGCCTGGTATGTGGAAAAATAGTCAACTTGTGCTAAGCAAGCTCAAAAGGAATTTCACTAAGAAATGTTTTTAAAAGCAGTCACAGAGAAACAGACCTTAAATTTGCTTAGTTGAAGCATTGTTGGTTTCCCTTGGAGAACTCTGAGCTGAATGAGGTATGACAGCTTTCCCTGTCCTTCGATACCAGTCTCCAAGGGCATTTTTGGAGATAGGCTTCTAAAAGAAGTTTCTTTCTAAAAGAAGCCCAAACCTTCTCACATCATGATGCAGCCCCCAAAGGGCACCAAGTGACGCGGGGAGGACTTAGCCCATGGCATGGTCAGCAGGGAATGGCGCTGGCCACCCTGTCCGGTTAGTCGCTTGCAGATGTCACCTGCAGGAGCCACAACGATGTCCCACTCTGGCATTTCTGTCCTTCCCACACAGACAGGCAACATTTCCTTACTCAGACATGTGAAATATTTGGGGGAGATGATAGATTCATCAGCTTCTAACTACTATGGGTAAGTTACCAAGCCGATTACTCAGATGACACTCTTTAGTGAGACTATATGCTATAGATATTTTGCAATAGTATGGACCTGTCACAACTCTCTGCTGTTGCCATTTCCCAGCATCTCTCTGGGCAGGGCTCGATGGTGCACCTCAGCTCAGACAGAGACAGTTATCCAGCAGCAGTTTCAGTTACTGACACTTCCTTAATCATCCTTCCTTTTTTTATTTCTCGTGTTTCTCTTACTTTGGTTCCAGGTAATAGGAACAATGTCATATTCTTGATTTACACTTAATTTGCCTGTATTTCTTCCCCCACGTAGTTTGTACAAAAACAGTCTGTCAGTTCCTCCCTCAGCGAGTTAATACTCGGGCTTTCTTCAATTTCTTTTGACCCCTACTATAAAATTCATTTTGATTAATTATTTATGTCTGGAGCTCCCCAAGGAATTATCATTTGTATCTTCTATAGTTTCTGCCTGTCACCATCTATTACTGAATTACATCAGCTGGACAGCAGCTGCCAGTATTCAAACCAGGTTCCTCCTCTGCTTTGGCTTTTTGCATCACTCAACAGACACAAACCAACCAGCTCCTGGAGCAGGTTATTTTACAAGCTTCTTCTTTGGCTATTTTGGAGGCTAAAGTTGGGTTGATCTTATTTCCTAATAACCTTAGTATGAAAGGCAGCAATAAAGAAAAAAAAATGGATGCTGCTACTATTGTGTATCGAGGTGTGCAAATAATGCCAAAACCAAAATCTATCCCAGCCTTGGATCAGAATATAGTTGTATCTGGCTATGGTCACTGTCAAGTAGAAACAACCGCATTCTCCTAAAATGACTTAATTCAAACGTCATCTTCAGGAAGCAAATGAACCCACAAGCTCCCTAAGCTCTCCTTGAAAAATAAAGCAAACTTTTGGGTGTGAATATTTAGTTATGAAGCAATGGGCTTTGGTTGTCATCTCCTCAGTCATTCATCCAAAGCCAGACCATAATAATGCTGTGTTTTCCAGTCACCACAAAAAGTGGGTTCTTGTGGGCTTAAGTCCCTTATTGTTAGATCTTAGAGTAATTAAAAGCTTCACAAAGCCCTTTGAACTTGACTTTTAATCCACCCAGGCAATAATAAATGTTTATGTGTATTAAGCTAATCAGGCAATAAAAGCTTCGTAGGATGGGAGGTTTCGACAGATAAAACCTCTGTGTACGGAAAATCCACATTTCATTTGTTTGACTGACTTTTTTCAGTGAATTTTCTGAAATGTCAGAAAATTAATATGGAAAATTTCTGCAGTGTTTTCAGTTTCACATTTAAATTTACTTCCTCTGGCTTCTTACATTTTTAATCTGTTTTCTCCCTCTCTCCAGGTTCCTGTGGCAAAAAAAAAAAAAAAAGTAAGCGCTGAAAAGGAAAGAAAGAAAACAATGCAAAGCATGGGAAGAAAAACAAAAGCAAAACCCAACACTTAAAAATCCATGCTTTTGACAGTATTTCAAAATAAATATCCAGCTTTGAAGCAGCCACCCATAATAATTTCTTGCCCTTCCATTCCCTGTATTTTCTTAGTTTTTCCAGGAAACTTTGTATTGGAGGAAAGTGCAGAAACAATCCCAAGAAAAAGTCTTTGCAAGAAAACCTCATTCTTCTGTACAGGAGGGAGTTCACTGGTAAACAGAATGAAAAGAATGGGCAGTGAAGTCTTAGATGGAGGCTTGGAGGGCTGGTGACCTCCCTGGTCACCAAGGAGGGCTTTGATTTTTCTAGGGAAATCCCTGCATTTGGGGGGATGCATATCGTACAGAGCAGCTAGCACTAGGGGTCAATAGAGTCTAAACATACCAGTTTTTGAAGACGTGCCTTCAAACCTTGATTTAAACTAATTAGTAAATGCAACCAAAGCCCGCAAGTTGGCACATCCAGCCCCTCTCAGCAGTTGCAACCTTTCTGAGTGACATACAAGTGGGAACTGGCAGGGGCAGGAGCCAACCCAAAACTCGCTTTCTCATGACCCATGATAAGATCATGTCCCATAAAATTCACTCTCATTATTAGTTCTGCACAGGGACTAAATTCACCCCAGCAATTTTAAGTATTCTCTGTTTTCCACAGCTGCTTTACTATTATCTTCCTCCTTCGTCGGGCCCTTCTAAGAGAGTAGGAACAGCTCCATGTAAGGTATTTTGGTGCAAAATGGCCAGGTATGGCATGACAGTACTGCCACATTTGGCTTGATGTCTCCCCATGAAGTAACTCTCAATTAATTGTGTAGGAAATCAGGATTTTTGCTTCAAATCATACTATTTCACATGGTTTCATTAATACTGAGGACCCTGAACCCTGAGAAAACCTTAGCAATATTGATACATGCCCTGAAAATTCATTAGTCTAGAATTTAAATCTGGTTTCATTTTCTAATCTCTTCCTTTCAAGCTCATAGGAATTGTTCTCTGGATTTGGCGTTGTCCTGGTTTGGACAATATACTTCTTTCCAAATATAGCTCTAAGACAAGAAACTTTTATTTCAGTAAAAGGTCAGAAAATGTAACTGTATAGTAACAATGCTAGGAGTGAGGATTTAAGGAAAAACACCAGTTGAAGTCATGAGAGCTGGCAGTATAATAGTCAAAACATCTTTGCTATTTTTTTTGGTGTAACAGCAACACCTTGATCTATCAGTGTTGATTAGAGCCAACTGCATCACATCCTGAAACAAATCTTTGAAAAATGAATGAATATAATTATTTTTTCTTACAGTCACATCATTTCTAATGTTTTCCTAAAAGGTCCAGCTTCTCAAGTTACATATACTCATGAGAATCACAGGGTTTCATTTCTCACGATAAGGCGATGTAAATCTAGCAGAACAAAGTCAAGCAGTTAGATTCCAGCCAAGAGAAATTTTGCTGTAACTTGCATCTCATCAGCTCTACGCGGCAGAAGGGAGGAGAGGCAGGGGAGCAGCCAAAGGACTGAGGAATGGCCCTGAGCTGCTGGCATGGCACAGAAGAGAAAAATCCTGGGATGTACTTAGTGAAGTACTGCGGTGGGCAGGGAGAGGTATTTTTCATACTGTACATATCCCTGACGGGACCACAACCAGAATGCCATCTACAGCTCTAGCAAAGCTGAACTCGAGCTAGAACAGGTGCAGAGACCTCGTAGGATGGGAAGGGGGAGTCAGTTTTACTGAGGAGACAAATATAGTTTAATAGGGTTAGCCTAGCGAAAGAAAGGCTGAAGGGGATACAATTACGCTTTATAAATACATGCCCAAATACCAGCAGGGCTGAAGAATCATTCACGCTGTAAGACAGTGTTGGCACAAGAAGAAATAGCCTGAAAAAAGTCAACAACTATTTTAAGCTAAAAGCACATTTCTAACCATCAGTGTTATAAGTGGTGGTTTAGAACAGCCTTCCAACAGCAGCCATAGGTGCTAGTAAACTAAATACTTTTATAGCAGAATAATAGTAAATTTATGTAAGGGATTTTATGACATGGTATCTGCTGTAATAGTGGGTGTACCTCAGGCTTTATGCTCCTAGAAAAGTTCTGGCTGTCATGGTTGGAAGGTAGAAAAGAAACAGATAAATATAAACTCTGAAAGCTGAGATCCATGAAGGCAGGTAGTTGTTTACTGATACTCAAGTCCAATGCAATAGAGAGTCGGATGAAACCAGTGAGAGGAAAAAAGTGATCCCTTGTTTATTGCTTATTGGCCTCCCTTTGCAACCACCATAGTCCTTGTCTCTCTGACCTGCCCACCTACGGAGAGGCCAGCTCACGAGGATTTCTTCTACATTGACCAAAAGGGAAATCTGTCTGCCCAGCACTGCCAGACCCACCTCAACCAAAGAAAAACCAAGAAAGTGGGAACAAAAAGTCTTAGCTTGATCCTCTGCTATAGCAGAGAATGGATTATATGCCCAGCTCTTTCCTGGTCAAGATCACTCCAGGTGCCTGTTATGCTACAGTTTCATCAGAGGAGTAAAAAAAACCACATTTCTCTCTCCTCAAAGCCCCATAGCAGCCATCTCTCTCCTGTTTCTAGTCTTGCTCGAGTAAGCCCACTCCAGAGCCCTCTTTTTGGCAAGCAGGACAAGTGGCTTCTACCAGGTGGGGAAAGGTTTCTGCTACACATCCTTCCAAGGCGGAGCCACACTTGCCTTCAGCTTGATTTCACGCACACTTCGTTCGCAGGCTCTGAAAAGGCTACCGGCATCGATACTCCCACACAATAGATCACAAATAACTGCACGGGTGAGTATTTCACTGAAGGCCCTCGGAGTGCAACCTTGTAACTCCTGTAGAGTCACCAGCCATAAAGATAATTTGTCTGAGTCAGTACTAGAGGAAGAAGGAAAACTGGGGTTGAAAGGTATGTGCTGCAAGAAGACATCAGCGTGCCTTTCTGGCAGCTCTGCCTGCGTTGATTTGCTGCAGGCAATTCTCAATCAACATATGAAGAGCACTGGCAGGAGCTACCTCCTAATTATAAATCATTTAGTCAATCAAAATATAGCTCCTCAGCTATGCAAAGATCTCATTTCTTCTCAAGAGCCTTACATGGAAAGAAAAATGGAAATGCTGTACCAGGAGGAGGGAAAGAGCTTTATTTAAAAGTGACAAAAAATGAAAGCTTCAGGATCCCATTTGTGGTGTAACTTACAGCAACTTAGGTACTTGTCAAAGCTAATTAAGACAGGCCATCTGCAAACGCTTATGATTGGAAACATTCCCCCCTGTGCCAGCAGAACAGCGTGTTACAGCCTCCTCACATCCCACCCTGACAGGCGCTAAGCTGCTTTGCCTGATGCCACCAGTCCTAGGGTAAGGAGGGCTTTCCTCTTCCCACAGCGTGACAGCGTGTTACCTCAGCATCACCCTTCATTTCTGCCACGCAGGAGAGGACCAGGGAAATGTCCCTGTCCTGCACGTGCCATTAGGGACAGCAGTACCCAGCATGAGGGAAGCAGGGTCAGTGCCAACCTTGTACACATGCACAGCTCCTGGGCACTGCCCGCTCTCAGGCCAGCTACCACCAGTGAGCTGGGACACGTTGCCAGGTACCCTGTGGTGGCAATGTCATCTTTGAAGCACCAGATTAGCAATTCACTGCCTTTGGCAAGCAATTGACAGGCAGAGCTGTGGGCAGTGACAGTCTAGTTTGGGATGAATAAATTCTGCCAGTCCAACCCAGCATGGTGGATGGATGGGTGCTGGCAGGCCTGGGAGATGTCCATGGAGGAGCAGGTCCAGCAGGGCAAAACAGCTCCCAGGACTGACACCCAGGCAAATAGCAGCACGGCATCGGTGTGTAGTGACCTTGGTACACAAATGTTTAGGGTTTTTTTCTGTCCATGAAGTGTTCTTTGTACCCTGAAGAAGTCAGAAGTGGCTGGAAGCGCAAAGGAGGAGCCAAAGGCACTGTGTGCAGGGTAGGAAGGGCCACCAGCCCAGGGCCGTTCTGAGTAGTTCTCTGTCCAGACCTTTGGGAAAGTCTTTCAAATCTTAGAGGCCATTTTGAAAGTGTCACAGTTGGACATGACAAATACTGGGATCTCTAGAAATCCATTTTTATTCCAGCAGTGGGCTTTACAAGCTCTACCTTGGCCTTGGGATTTTTTTCTCTGCTTCAGTTCAGCAACCCAAGTCCAAGTATACAAACTTTTATCCTAAAGGAGAAAATTCAGTTGCCGAGCAGGGTAAGCTCCAAAACAGCTTTCCCACTGGTAAACATCCACATCAGAAAAACTGACAAGGACCACCTGTCCTTGGGGTGACACCCGCCTCCTGCTCACCGAGCACCCTCTGCCTCCAGTAGGAAAGCTGAGGTTTGTGCTGAGCATCCCACCAGTGAAACAGGGACCCCAGCGGGGAGAGTCGGCTTCAACGTGCGTGTAATGCAAAGATACTTGATTTACACTGAACCTTCAAAGAGGCAAATAGAAAACGGAGCCACATCGCTTTTCATTGTAAAGCACTACAAAGAAGGCCTGCAGAGATTTTGGTTTTGTTTTTCAAAGAATCATGTATGTGCATATACATATATATGTTTATGTTGTACACACGTGCACATTCTTTAATTTTAGGACCTGCTCACCTGTCAGGAGATGGTATTTAGGCAGCTCTCTGTACCTAGAGAGCTTGAGAGAAGTAGATCTGTAGCATTTGTAAGTACTCCAGACACTCAGGAGAAAAAAATAAATTCAATGTGGAATTTTTACTGCCACACTGAAGCAAAAAATCTTACCTCATAATTCAGATGAGGTTTATTTAATTGAAGAGACGTTATTAAATAAACCAATACTATGCTTGAAAACAGAGTTTGGCTGAAAGTCTTCCTAATATTAGGAAGACTCAATTGCTTTTCTGCTCGGTGGACATGTCTCACACATTATGTTTAATCAAGGGTTAATACTTCACTGCACCTCTGTTTTGCAATGCTTTGCATTTAGGCAGTCTCCTAGGGAGGCTGTGGGTGCCGTGCACAGGGCACCGTGAGGTCAGACAGTCTCCGAACGAGAACCTCTGCTTTTCCCAGCGCCAGTGTTAGTTATAAAGTAATATTTCACTGTTTGCACCTATTCCAGACAGTATCTTTATGTACATAAGGTATGCACAGTCACTTCCAGCTCACAGATAACCAGACCAAAGCAAAGAAATAAAAACACAGCCTATAAACAGGGGACAGCTGTTCCCACTCCTCTGTTAGCAGGAACACTGCGTGTGCCACCTCCCAGGGTGATCCGCAGAGCTCCCAGCCCAAGAACTTCTCAGCATAACCTCTCCATAACTCCAGCTATATCCCCAAACTTTCTCCAAAAAGGTGTCATGACCTTGCTTTTGCAGTCTCTTCTTCATCGTCACAGTGTGACGGCCACAAGCCATTTCCTTCTGCAGCACTTGGCACTTCTGCTGCATCTTCATGCCAAAGTTAAAACACATGGTTAACGGCCGGTGTGGAGACTGGAACCCAGCAGCTAGAGGCGGGTGTGTGTGTTTGGTACTAAGCTAGACTTTCTGTTTATTGTTGGGAAAAAAGCAAAATTATTTTATTAAAAATATTATTTTTGCAGAGATCCCTATCCCAAAGTGCCCGACAGCCGGCAGAGATCCAAGACTCAGCACAGCCAGAGGCTTGGAAAGCACTTCTTAAAAACAAACAAATGAACAAGCAAACAAACAACAGACAAAAGCAAACAGGGAAACCGACACGGAGAAACCCCAGCTCCGAGAGTCGCAGAGGATTTCTGTGAAGGAAGAGAAAAACCAGTTCTATCAATGCCACTTTCACTCTGCTACAGCATCTCTGGTGGCTGGTAGACGTCTTGTACCGTGTACTCAAAACAAAGACAAGGAATGTCCTTCCTCCCAGGAACACTAAGATATAAACCACAAGATTATACTAGCAGTATAATAGCAATATAAATCACATTAATTACACTTTCAAAATGTAACGTTTCTAAAGTGTTAGCTACAGAAAAGACCATTAATGTTATCCTTGAATTTTTAACATGGAGTTCAAAAGGAAAATCTCTTAGAGAAAGGTATTTTTCCACTGAAATACAAAGTTATTGATGGTTTTCAGACACTAAGGTACCTTTAGGACTTTCCCAATCTCAACCTGATCTTGCTGTAATTATTGAACCTTCACTGAACCCAGGAAAGACCATGCTTACTTCAAACTTGGCCCTATTCACCTCAAAGGTATCTTTTTTCCCTCTAAATACCAGCTCCTGACCACAGACAGCCCTATACAGGTAATTCCCTTAGCATTTACCTGCTTTTCAACTTCTCGCATTCTGATGAAGAGTAAAATTCATGCTGCATCTTTCAATAAGGAGATCTTAAAAGAAAATGAGACCGAATGGGATTTTTAAGAAAAGCAGCAGCACCTATGAGTGAAGAACATGGGACCTGAGGGTAATTATACATTCTCATGTTCTTCACTTGGTTTTGCTGTCAGAAAATAAAAAAAAAAATAAAAAGAAAAGGCAGAGGGCAACACCGTTTTCCCCACTGGCTACTAGGAGTCTCAGTAAATGGCACGAGCCAAACCCCAACTTCCAGACAACTGGGATCAGGCGAAGACGGTCCCTACCCTTCTTTGAATGCAAACACAGACGTGGCAGAAGTGCACAAGAGCTGGCAAGAGGGACAGATGGCTGGAGGAAAGGGCGAGAGGCAAATGAGAAGGAAAAGAATTCCATTAAAAAAAGCTGAAATAACACACACACACACCCCCCAAAAAAAAAATAAAAATAAGGCCTTTGTCCTTAGAAGAGCACAGTAATTAGCAAATAGATTTTTGTCTTGCTGCTCTTTGGGGCTATAAGCGGTGCTCTGGAATCTCCCCATCCTGCTGGGAAGGCGAAACCAGAGCGGGGTTAAAATCCCGTGAGGTCCTCCAGGGCTCACCTGAATGGGAAAGCTTTTCAGTGAGGCTGCTCCGAGTGCACATTGACATCACCAAGGAGAGGAACGTGGCCAATCACTCACAAGACACTTACTCGGGATGTGTATGTGAACGGAATTCAGCTCAGTCTAGCCTACCGGCTTTGTGTAGTATCTTCCCCTTTATCCTGGGGTTTTACGCAGCCTGACAAGTTCTGAAAAGTCGGTCTGACTCAAAAATCACTGCAGAAATCTGGGCCTTTTTAAAAGCAGTTTTAAGAAAAGAAAACAAACAAACAAACCAAAAAGAATATACCCTGCACCTTTCTCAATCAAGTATTTCTGACAAAATCTGATCTATTAAAAAAAAAAATAAATCAAAAATCTTTTAAAAAGCAGCTAAAGAAAAATTAACACACCCATGAAGTCAAAATTCCTGCCAAAGAAGTCTTCTCCCTAGTACGGAGCAAATAAACATACAAAATATATACTAAGTCCTGAGCAGACCTTTAGAAACCTCAGGGCAAAAGCAGCCTTTGGGCAACGTTCAAGGCTGTCAGGGCACATAAAGCAGCAGCAAAGTCATCCTCCAGCCATGGGTAATTACTACATACAGACACCAGTAAGCATGCTGGGGGATAAAAGGCACTGCTGGCATTGACTTCAGCAGGCCAGAAGGCCTTTCCATGCTGAAGAAATGCCAGCACTCCAACGGCTCTCTTTTACAACCAGAAAAAAACCCAAACTACAGTGGAGAGAAGTAAAGTAGGACATAACATTTTATTCTGAAATGATCTCTGGCCACGACAATAAAATGTAACAAATATTCACCAGAACAGTCTTAACTCCTGTCATCAGCTGTACAATACATACAGTATCATAAAACTGGCCACTAGGATTAAAACCCACTACAACATCTTTAATGTTAAGTGGCAACAGCAGCATCTCACAGAAAATTATACATACATATATACACAGTCCACATTCAATCGTTTTTCACATGTTTTCAGTACACACAGTTGCAGCATATTACAGTCACGTGTCTAAGTCGTTGCCCAATAAAAACCCAAGCTACTGCTTAGACGTAATTGTAGCAGTTGAACTGAGTAATTACAAGTTGTAGCAGAGATGTACAAGCCCCTAGAAACAATAATTCACAAATGTTATTTTATTTAAATGCTACCATAGCATTAACCTGGGCAATATTCTAATCTTTGCTGACTGGGGGGGGGGGAGGAAAGAAAGTTCTTTTTCTAATTATCACAAATATTATTGATGGGAAAAAAAAAAAAACCACTAAAAAATGGAGGGCATTAAATAATGCACACCCTTTCCTAAAGATTCTAATATTGCCCAATGCTACTTATGTCTAAAGTGTTTCCAACATTCCCACGAAGTCATTTATAACTCCAAACCACCCACCAAGTTAAAAGTGGCTTAAGTGCCTTGCACCCAAATTGTAAAAATCCCTGGCCACCTTTATAAGAGCCAGGCACATATAAAAGGAATGCACTTTGGTTCATACCAAATGCCCTGGGATTAAATCACACTATAAAACTAAAGAGCTTGAGGTAAATTTTTACAAATACAGTTGATTTCTGTCTAGTGTTACCGTAACAAAAATTTCTTTTTAAAAAAATCAATTTGATGTTAAATACGACCAATGAGTAAGGGCCATCTTTAACCCTTTAATGAGACGTACTACAAGAACAGAGTGTCCTCTCCACCCTAGCAGTGTGATTGCCTTATTGTTTCTACTAAGGCCTCGATCATCTACAGGATGTTTTAAGACAGCATTTAAAAATAGATTTCGTGCCTACTATCCAGTACTCAAAGGGTTAAAGAGGCCAAGATGCACGCCCTACAATACGGCATTTGTAACAAAAGGCACATTGTTAACACCAAGGGCACAATCCATCCTCCATTGTTAATCTACACATCTTGCATCACTCTGTTGTTCCAATACACTTAAGTGGTAATGAACACTCCAGCCGTGCAAGAAACTGAGCCAAGTGAGACTGCAACCGAAGACAAGACAACACTGTGCTATTACTAAATCTGAAAATAGCTCAGACGTCCCCAGACAATGGTAACATGTGAGACTAAGCACTGTTTCCAAGCCAACTTCTATCAGCCTAATTATCAGAGCCCTTTAGAAGAAAATCACATCAAAGCAAGAGGCAACGTCCTCCCCCCCCCACCCCCCCCCCCCTTTTTTTTTTTTTTTTTTGTTTTATATATACTCAATTAAAAAACA
>VXBJ01001356.1:703512-716287 GCA_013400055.1 Nycticryphes semicollaris | reverse complement strand
AAAAGGGGACCTCCCCCCCCCCCCCCCCCTTTTTTTTTTTTTTTTTACAGGTATAAATAAGCTACAATAAAAGGCAGCTACATCACTTAAAAACCTTGATGTAGCTGCTCCTTTAGTATAGGGGAACTTCCACTGTATCTGGGTTAAAAAAATAGCTCTGCGCACTATATTTTGGCCTTAAAGTTTCCGGCAGCTTTTATGAAGAAGGTGGATCATAAATGCATTATTGGCATTAAGAACTGGTTACATGAAAAAGAAAATTTAGTGGGTTTAGCCCATTAATGACCCATGAATATAATGAATGTTTTCACCTTAAATTGCCATAAGAGGCAGGAACATGCCTCAATGTTCTCTTTTAAATATATTAAGGGAGGTGATTCTTCTTCCTCAACGTAAGCATCCTTATTTGTTAATTTTTGCAGGAAGAGTTAAGGTACAAAGAAGTGGTAAAACCAAGCAGGTGGTGGAGGAAATCAACATTCCCAATTACTGTAGAAAAATACACAGTATTGTATTCCCACAGTAATCAGTCAGTTAATTTTACATGAAAATTAATATATATCTCTTTTCCAGACTTAGAATTTACTGACCATAACTTACTGGATATTCATATTCCAAAAGCCACTTTTCTTAGCTGTATCACTATATTTCATTTTTAACATGATTTCATACATGTTTACATATTGCACTTACACACATTGTATAAAGTTGTGAACATTTAACACCAAATAATTTAATTTGACTAGAGGCAGGAAACCATCTTTTTTTAAGTAAGAAAAAATGGTTGATTGATGCTCTAATTTTTACAGTTATCAATCAACAAATATCATCCTCTACTCAGAAATTATTTTTGGAGCTTCTTTAGGTGTTGACTTTTTGGCAAGAAGTGATATGTTTCCTGAGAATTCTGTCATTTTGTATTTATATCCCGCCCCCGAGTCTTACATTAAATTAAAAATAAACCAAGCAAATAACAAACAAAAATTAAGCTGTAAGTGGTAAATTAATGAATATGAAGAACTTAACCGGAAACTTTCTTGGCCTCTCAGGGGACCATGCTTTAAGTATTTTTCATAATTTGTACAAGTAACTCAGAAAAATCTGTGCATATAGATGTTGCTTATAGTAAAGTTATCGAGGTTTAATGCAATCCATGCTAGTATGTCTTGCTCTAACATCCATAAACCTTCTAGGTTATGTTCTACTTCGTCTAAAATTCCATTTTCACATGTTTTATACATCCAACGTAGACCACAGCCATTGTACGTGATGAAATTCTGATCTTAGATTTCAAAGTGTACCTGTTGAAAACATGCTACAATGTGTGAATATTTCTCTCACGGGTCTAGGTATTAATTCCTCGGTAAAGACCTTTTTTCTTCCATGAATGCAGCTCAAAGTAAAAAAGAAAAAATAAGCATGCGCACACACACACACACATGCATGAACAAATCTACACCTCTCTCTAACTGTGACTTCAAAGTAATTTTCAGCTACAAATGCCAAAGATTAAATCAAATTCCAACCATTTAACTTCCCTTTGCTAATTCCCCCTTATTAGAAAGTATCTAGGATGGGGTCTGCCAACTGAAAAGGTTTCCACTGAGAATCCTTCTATCTACACGTATGCTAAGGTGAAGTACTTTTCTACAGAAAGCAATGCAGTAACATAGTGTTTGCCCCTGTGTGCAGATTTGATCTGAAGAGTAAACGTACCAGAGAGGTCACAGTCACTCAGATAAACGTTGTCAGAAGAAAGAAAAGCAATCTGTGAAATCCATGTAGCATAACAGTCTGAAAGTTACAGTATAAAACTGACAGAATGAGTACTTCTGCCTATGTGAGATTTAGGGAGACCAAGCTGCAAGTTAGGGCAGAGAAGGGAACAGGAGAGGAGGAAAAAATAAAAGAGAGAGAAGCCCAGGGTGAATGCTCAATGTTAAATACCTGCAATGAAATCCAGGAAGTTTAGCTTTACCAACTCGTCTTTCACTTTCAGATTTAGAGGAGCATAAAACATCCTTCCATCTTCTTTCTTTCTCAGATTGCCCGTTCCTCTCAATCTACCACACGGCATGCAAAGTAAGAGAGTCATTTTAGCCCTGGAAGTTCTTATTTTTTGCATGACATTTAAATGCTTTTTTTAATCAAAAACATTACTTTCGAACAGAGAAAGCATTCCACAGGAGGTGACTGTATCATTAATGAAACCACTACTTTCCCTGGGCTACCATATAGGAGATGACAACGTAACATGCTATGGCTACGCTTCAAATTACAAGTTTAGACGTTCTTAACTGTTATTTCTTTGAGTACTCTCCCTGGAGTCCAGTCAGGCATAGGTGTTAAATGTTTGCAGAATCAGGACCCACACCGATAAAATCCGAAAGGTAGAGTCTTGCAAATTTACCCCATGGGAAATCTAATATGAACCATGGAAGAGAAAGGTTACTACCTTCGACACCACGCTGCAATGCATGACGGTCATGTAACCAGTGGCCTGCCACTGATGTTTATTACTGTGTCGCACTAGTTACAGTAAGGCTAATTGTACTGTAGAAGACAAACATTTTAAAAAATAAGTAGAAAAACTTAAAGCATTGTCCCCGGGTTTTTATAAAAACAAAATCAACATTTCTTACAGTTAAAATGAGTGCTGAAAGATACAAATGAATAAAGTTATTGAGCAAATAAAAATGTATATCTGAGCTACTTTTTCATACAAATAAGGCTCAGCCACATTGTATCTCTTGTATTAACAGCATTGGGTTTTTCAAACTCAGCTAACGAGTTTTGGCAACACTGTTCTTTGCTGAATATTCCCGTTGGCATCTGTCATCTGTGCCAAATTAGTCCTCAGTTTTGAAGCTGAGCTTGAAGTCGGAGGTAACTTGGAAATCGACGTTATAGCACCAGTGCTCTCCGTAATTCTCTTTGCCGAGGCCTTTTCCCCCGTTGGAGGCTTTGGCAACCGTCTCCTTAGCCAGGGATGCCGCAAAGCCTGGCTGGGTGTCATACGGCTAGCAGGATCCCATTCTAAACACTGTTTTAAGAAGTCAAGGAACAGGGGATCATCACATCCCTTTAACGCATTTCCCCATTCTCTGCTCTCTGGGGGGCCACGTAGTTTTCCCCTCCGAGACCGTCCACCGTTGAGTATTACAGAGCCATCAGACAAGGTTGTGATGCTGCAATAGCGTGGATAACCCTTAGAGCTCACGAAGTTTTTGGCTCGCTTGGATGAATCTAAGAGTTTTGGAGAAGGCATGCCCAATAGCTCAATCATACAAGCCAGCTGGTCTCCTTCATCTTCTCCAGGTAAAAGTGGATAACCAGTGAGAAGCTCTGCTAGAATACACCCCAAGCTCCACATATCTATGGGCATCCCATAACGAGCACCAAGGATGACTTCAGGTGCACGGTAAAAACGTGACTGGATGTAAGTGTAGACACGCTGATGCTCGTAACAACTTGAGCCAAAATCAATCACTTTAATACCACTTCTACCCTGTTGCTTCAACAGGATGTTCTCAGGTTTAAGGTCACAGTGAATGATTCTGTTTTTGTGCAAAGCATCCAAGCACTGTAAAATTGAGTGGGCAAACTTGCGGACCAAAGGCAGGCTAAAGCCCTGGAACTTGTTCTTCTTAATTAGTTCATAAAGGTTCATGCTCAGCAATTCAAACGTCATGCAGATATGGCTGCGGAATGTGAAGTTTTCCAACATGTGAATAACATTCATGTTGTTATCCTTGTCTTGCTTCCGGAGGTGCTCCAGGATTTTAATTTCTTCCGCAGCCTGGCGGTGGAAACGTTTTTCATTTCTCACCATTTTTAGCGCCACGTGCTGATGCATCTTGTGATCGTAGGCCTTTACCACCTGCCCAAAGCTTCCTTTCCCTATAACTTTCAGGACTTCATACCTGTATGCAATATGATCATGGGGTACTTGTATATAAGACCCTTGGTCATCATCATACCCGCAGTTGTTTGAACCACCGATCACACCTTGCCGCTTCTTTGCATTTGGACCCAAAAAGTATATTTCAGGGTAGCTAAAAATCTCATGATGCTCAAAAGCTGTTAATTTTTGCATGTATTGCTTCATTGCCTGCTCTGGTGTCATAACAGAGGCTTTCACTTTCCCTGTTCCATCTGCAGATTTTAAGGAGCTGGAGCTCCCTTGTCGTCTGTGAGCACTCTCTGCCTGTCTGTCCTGAACCACTGGCAATCCAGATTTGCCTAGCGTTGTAAGTCCATTTGGCTGTGTCGTCAAAACCGTCCTCTTGTTACTATTATCTTCAAACAGCTGCTGAACCTGGATTTGTCCATGGCTACCAACATGGAGGTGCTCATTCATTGTGTGCTTACTGCCTCCAACCTAAAATCGAAAATAAATACATACCCAGTTAACAAGAAAGGCATGAACTCTGTGCTTCACCGTTAATTCTGCAACCCGCCATCCGGCCTAAATCACTTCCAAACTAAGTATTTCCTTAGAAGTCAGCCGTCTACAGATAATCTAAAAAAATACAGCACACATACTGTGATACTGCTAGTTGGTATTAAATTTTCCAGCTCCTGGTTTCTCAAAATGTCACTTTCATGACTCTCTAAAATGTTTGCAACAAGGCAATCACAGATGTGCTACCATGATAAGCTAACAATTCCTCCAACAAGTTTTCAAGACAACAGTCCTGTAACATCAAGAATTATGCTTGAGAAACATTAAATTAGACTTTAGAGAACATAGGAGCAGTTTTATTGATGCTGGAGATCAATATACAATGCCTGCCAGAACTTATATGGCTAAGGCCCTTCTAGTCACCCGTTCTCAAAAATCAAGATTTTAACTTGATCCCCAATTTGCTGTATATCAAAAGCTCCAGATACAATTTGAAGCAATAAGGAATGTGCCGTGACATGCACAAAAAGAACCTGCACATTTCTGGAGTTCGAGAGATGCCAGTCACTACTTGCAATTGAGACAGTCACTATTCAGCAAAGCATTCAGATCAATAAAGCATAAGCATATTCTTTAGCACTTTCCCAAACTAGTCCTCTAATAAATTTTAGCCAAGATGAGGTTTGGGGCCTGATACAGACTTCAGCAGAAAGAAAAATCTTTGCCTTGAAGAACATATAAGTAATGTTATTTTAAAGCAATGGGAAAAAAAAAAAAAAAAAGATTAGTTGATTTTAAAAATTACATTTGTTCTTGACAATTATCACAAGAGAATAAACAGCAGTATTCAGCATTTTCTAGCAAAGAAACACTGGAAGTACTGGGGTGTGAAAACAACTAGTGCTCAAAACTTGTTATTTCTAAGGAGAAAAGAGAAATTTGCAGGCATATACTTGGCACTAAAATAGCTGTCCTTAGAATTCCTCATTTGCTGTAAAGTAGAGGATAATTAGTTTGTCTTCTGCCTAGTCTTATACAAATGTGGGAAGAATTCCCCTGCTGTCTCTCCAGCTGATTCATCAGTTGTAATAGTTATGCCAAATTACTAACCAGAAGTTCACCGATACTGTCAGACAGACGATCAAGCCAGGGTTGACAGCACTTTTAACCTAAGCCTTATTTCTTCTAGGCAGCTAAGGAAAATACATTCCCTGGTCACTTAAGGTTGCTGAAATGAAATCAGAAAATGTCAGTTGTGTGCTGTGATATGAGGCACTGAAATCTGTGCTGCAGCTGCAGAAATGCTTCCTAATGAGAAAACCAGGACATGCAACGCAGACTGTAGCATACTTTTGTGTTTCTGTTAAGGTATCAGTCTGATATGGTAGAAGCACGAGTTTGTAAATTCAGTAACTTGTTCCCAAGGAGTAGGCAGCTGAACACCAGCTTCAGTTTTAGATAATATTTTGAAATTTGCAGTGCTGAAACTCACACAGCTTAAGAAAAAGCGCTCTCAGGGTTTGCTTCCGCTGAGTTCGCTGCTCTTCTAATTCCATTTGGACTCAATGTTGAATAACAGGTCCACTTTATTTCATCATAGCAGTTTGACTTTGTTTGCAGAGTAATTTGGGCTCACACTATCAAATTTGATCAATCTCATAGAATACTTTATCACACAATTGCAATTCAGAGCAAAGGCATTCGCAACATGTAAGCACAGTGAAGATATACAGGATATTGACCTTAATTCCCTGAGTAGTTTGATGTCTCAAAAGCACCAGGCATTAAATCATGAAGGGGACTTCTTAATGAGTCTATCATGCCTACAGGGAATTCCTTCAGGTCAAGTTTGAAGAGCACTGCAGTAGCAGTTTCCTGAAGGTTGCCTTGATCCTCTACATAAACAGCAGTTACTGAAAGAAAGGAAATTTGTCCCCAAGAGCTGTTACATGCTGGGTCTCAGAACTGGATCTAGTTACTAAGACATGTTGGAGGTTCAGCACATGCAGTATTGCAGAACCGCATGAGAAATGCACAATGAAGCAGCAGAATACCTGTGCAGACTACAAACACTCAAGCTAGGAAATTCCAGGTACAAACGTTTCTTCTGCAGGACTGGTTGAACAACAAAGCAGAACACATCTGGACAAATGAGGATTAGGCAATACTAATGTACAGACAATGAGGAAGAGATAGAGGAGAAAGCCACCTTTAACAATTGCTTCACCCAAGTTCTCATTGCCTCAGTTCACATCTTGAAATTTTCACTTCAGTCACCTGTTTTCAGAGTCAACTATTTTCTACCCTTCCTAAGCACTTCCGGTTTCAATAAATGTACTGGGGAATTCTCCAAACACCATTTATTTGCTCTGTATCCGGGCTTGGAAAAAACTCAAACTTTTATCCACTCTCAACAGGGACTAAACAGGTCTTTTTCCTAAACTCATGTTTGCAAACACGCTCTGAAGTGTAAATCATGTAGCTCTGCTTCCTGCACCTTTGGCCAGCCTCATGATTTCTCTTGCTGCTCACAGGTTGGCTTTTCTTCCAAGCAGCAGAATGAAATTACCAGCATTATCCCAGCTTCACCCCAAATCCAAAGCAACCGGTTTTGCCAGTTTCAGTCAGCTACTGTTGGGAACACAATGCAGATGCAGACAGTAGCACTGGTTTTCTTTGTGGAAGAAAAGACACCAAGTTAGCACAGTCTCTATTCCAAAAGCTGTGGGGAAGATGAGAGCTCACTTTTCTTTCAAAAACCCGAACAGGAATTTCAGAGCTATCAGGCACATCACATCCAGGAAAAATGGACTTTCCCCATCTCAGGGTACTGCCGGCACAAAATCACCACCTCTTTTTTTATTTCCAGCCTAGATAAGGGTTGAATTCTCACCAGCCCTCTGCTCTGCCCATCTACATCTGGCCACTGGGTATTTGAGATTGCTGTCAAGTTTGGGCTTGCAACGCTTACAAGCTTCACTTGCTTCACCAGTGATTCTGTAAGTTCCCTGAACGACAACTAATAGGCTTGGGAAGCTACAAAGGACTACAGCCTTAGTCCAGTACCAAACTGTTCACAGTACACAGAAGCTCCATCAGGCTTTCATTCGAAACCATAAGCCTGAGAGGTTTTCCTTCTGCATGTGGGCTTGTAAATTCCAGAACAAACAACCTACACAGTTGACAATCTGTATGCACTTATGCAATTTACTATATGTTTTACTCCTTGTGTTCAGACCCATCTACACTTCCTAAGATATACAGATTTTTATAGCACACATCTTCAAAAACTTGTTGATGTACACACTTCTCCATAAAACATATTGAAATAACAGGTAAGCTTGAACTCAACTGATCTTCCTGAATATTCTGGCAACATCAATTACAAAACAGCAAATGCTGTGATGTTGGGGTTTTTTTCCTCTCTCAGTAGCTTTTTGTAACTTCAAAATCACCACTACAATTTCGCTTGACCTTTGGTTTGCTCAGTTTATGGAAGTCGATGGCTATGCCAAAAACATTAATTTAACCTTTCAAGTAAAGACCCCCGGGAAAATAAAATAAACTCCACTTTTTAGGGGGTGGTGGGAGTGGTTGAGGTTTGGCTTGTTGTTTTGTTTTCACAAATGGGTTTAGGGACAGAAGCAGAATCATAACTTACTGTGCTTAGACAACAGACCTGTAACAACATAGAAGTAGCACAAAACTGAGTCCACCATTCTAACAAGAAGGCAAAGACTGACAATTCCTTTGCAGTAGCACTCGGTCTGTTTTAAGGCCTTCTACAAGACTATGACTATAGTTTGAACACTACAGGAACATATGCCTATTTTCACATTTATATTCTAAAAGCATCAAGACGTTATGTAGTTGTATCATATTCCATCTTTGTAAAAGTCACTCAAGTGTGATATTAGCATCCTATAAAATTATCCAAGACAGACATGCACTTCAACTATATATTATAATTTTATTTCAAGTAAAACCCCAGAAAAGGAAGTTTTGCTGTCAAACAGAATCCAAAAAGGTTTAGAAAATGAATCCTAAGAACAAAGAATCACAATAGCCTTCTGAAATACTGCACTGCACAGGATTATGATGTCTTTATCTCTCATTACTTTGCATACATGAGGACAGGGGAGAAATAGTGTTCCAAAGTAATAACTTAGTTGATGAATAAATTTTACACTATATATCCCTTTACAGCATTTCTGAGCATGCCAGTTTCAGCCCTACTGTATCTAACATGCTAAAGGCATACAGTACCAGGTGTAGCACGCTTCACTGCCTATTTTGTTGACTACAGCCTGAGCAAATGTACAAAAGACCTTTTTTCCTTGATAAATTAATTCAACAGCATTCCTCTGTTCAGAACTAAAAATAGCTAATTAGTATGTTAACAGTAATGCAGGATTATCATAATGGTTTTATTATGAGTATGGGTTTTATACACCAAAAAAAGACTAAGCCCTTGTCCTAAAGAGCTTGTGGCTCAACAAGAGCTGTAGAAAAAGCACACCATTTGGATTTTTTGCTGCTGTCATATCTAGTCAATGTAAGCTTATTTTTTGAGAAGTTTACTTTGACTTTACATAGCAAGTATTTTCACAGAAAGAACTATGCCTCAAGAGTGATAATGATTCATACATTTTTTTTCTTCCAGTCAGGACTATGCAGGTGCATTGAGTCTGAGTACTTCTGGGACACACATATTGAAACCAAAAAGGACAGTTAATGCACACTAAATTGAACCCTTCAGATAAGCTAAAGTGTACACATACCAGAGATGTGCCCAGATGTACTGCAGTCCCCATAGCAGAGTCATCAACTGCTGGAGCCCAAATTTCAGAGCCCCCCGCCCCCTAAAAGTTAAGACAGCTTCATATTTTCCTTAGGCACAGGTTTTATGTACAAGAAACAGCCAAAGAAATCCAGATATAGCGAAGTCCAGTCATGACTGCATATCCACTCAAACATGACACTATCTCTGGGGCAATTTATTACATGAAAACACCACAATAGCAAGGTATTTTGTTTAGGTTCACCTGCTTTAAAGCAGCTGTCCACCATAAAAAATTGCAGCATGTGACCCACCAGATCTTCATGTTTTCAGAGTTCAGGAATCTCAGTTCCATTATAAAGTAAATTAATTTTTAAAAATTTTTAAATTTAACATTTTTAAGACTAAGGCTCAAAGACTAAGACTGATGCAAAAGCATATGGACAGATATTAATCCCTGGTGGCAAAAGAAAATGGACTCGATGTAGGGAAATCTTAGAAAGGGCTTCAAGAGGGAGGGCACTGAATCATGCACTGTAAATGGGTTCTTCTTCCTGTACTGGACAGAAGGAGAGAGACTAAGACTGCTTTACTGCAAGAGAAACAGGAAAAGTGCAAAATGCAGGGATACATACGAAGTAAGAAAGAACAGAGATGGAGGTAGGCAGAAGACAGAGGGAAGAGTCTGGGAGAGGGACTCACAGACGGGTAGGGATTTATACGAACAGAGCAGCAGGCAAACAAGATAATCTCTGCTGCAGCATGTCAAGTGGATGTAAGAAGACCATAATGAAACAGGAGAGAGTGAACAGAAAAGGGTTCAAATCATCAAGGCAAGAACTTAAGGCTTCAAAACAGAAACCAATGACTTTGCAGAGGAAAATGAAGAGGACAAGGGGTTGGAAATTAATTCATGTTTTCCACCATGAGCCAAAAAGATAGTCAGGGATGGAAGCAGATACAAAGAAGACTAAAATGAAGCCACAATTTATTTATTTTTTAAATAAACAAAACCTTTCCCTGGCACAATACACAATAGCCTGCTTAGCAACAAAGGTTGCTGTGATTGCAGAGACTGCAGCCAAAACCTCTGCCCTGTTACATGAAGCCTGTGCAAAACAGCATCTTCCCTCCTCTAACCATGCTCTCCTGTGCTATTATATTCTAACAAACAATGAAACTTTATTTGAAAATAGGAGACAACAGTTTCACTAGAGGCTAGATCACACAACTCACTGCTGCAAGAAGAATGACAGGTAGTGGATTTCTCCTGTTTGAATTAAAAGAAAAAACTTTTTAAGCTTAAATAAAAACCTATCTTCGATTTCCGTCTCTCTTCCCAACTAGCATACATACAGTGCACGTGCTTACATCCAGCCACTGTCAAGTTCAACCACTTTAAGCAAACCATACCTTCTGAAAGTCTGAAACACAAAGAGAAATACTCTTAATTTTTTAGCTTTAGCAGAAGTCCCATAGATACAACAGGGGTGAAAAGAGAATAAGCAAATGAATACAAAGAAGGAAAATGGTTTAAGAAAGGTGAAATGTTCCATTTTAAGTAGGTCTGACTGGAGGAAGTAGTGAAATGCAAAAACAGTGGTTTCAGTCAGTGTCAGCTAAGGTCAGTAAGCCTGAAGTTTAGAGAAATATCCCATAACAGAGATAGCCCTTTTTTTAGGCTAAAATCCAGCACTCTGATGTCACATCTGATCTTGCCACAAAAAGTTATGCTAGCCAACCACAAAATAACCACCTACAAAATTCAGAAAGGCCTTCAGAGGTATTACTGTAATAGTATCCAAGGCTAAATAAATACTGTCGGGGCGGCTCTATATCACAAAGGAAAGGCAGTTTGCAACAGTCAGAATCTAGAGGGACATGAAACACAGCAATATAATGCTTATCATCCCTATGTGTGTATATATATACACATATATATGCTATATATATACAAATGCATACACACAGAGCAATGTATGTATAAAAATACTCGAAACAGAGAAACATAACACTTGAACACCCCTTGCATGCTTTCATAAAGACTTCATCTTTATATATGTACATATATACACAGACACTATATAAATACATATAAATCTATGCATAAAAATACCAAAGTTCTGTACTCCCAAAATTAGTAAGTAGACCCAGATGTATGGCTGGGCCACTGTGCTTCCACGAATCCTAAAGTAAGTCTGGGCTCCACTACATGTGGGCCCCTGTTATTTGTGAGCCCATCTGTATGTGCAGTTTCATGATTCGCATCCAGGCTGTTTGTACTATGCTCCTTTTCTGGTTTTATAAAAAAATTAAGCTGCTGCCCCAATTCTAAAATCAACCAGCACTTAACTGGTATACAAATGTGAAAAACTTGGCCATTGATACTAATAAACAATTTAGATATATACCCTATTGATCTCAAGTATGCAGCTCCACCTTGAATTTGCAGAATATTCATCATTCCTTTTGAGAACATCCTACATACACTGATTTTTTTTTTTTTAATCTAAGTCAATTCTTTCTATAAATGGATTTGAACAAGATGGTTTTACCCCTGAAGCTACATAGAAAGTCACTGGAACACTATTATCTAAATGCATAGTTTCACCTTCCACTAGCCCATAATCACATTACCATTTAAAGCTCTGCCATATGTTTACGAAGATAGTATGTGAGCATCCATGAAGAACTCATTAATGCTAAGAAAAGTATGCCATCAATGCTTTTTAGGGTCAGTATGAAATCTTTTGTAATTTAAAAGGAAATGTATGCAATAACAATTTCAGATATTTAGTGTTAACATGACAGCATATAGATGTCTCTCTCTACTCTGTCATGCCTTCAGGACAGAGATACCCTCTCTCATCCATATATAGTGGCATTCTTGGGAAGTTTCATTCCTAGTAGATTAACTAGAAGTGGGAGATAGTGTGAGATATCACAGAAGCAGAAAATAACATCCTTTTCATGCCATCAGTGCTCATTTCTTTCGGAAAACTAGTGCAGCAATAAAGTCAGACTCATCTAATCATTGTCCTCATACAGTGTATGGGGACAGCTATGTACATACAGTGTACCATGACAGCTATTTCTAGGGAAGACAGCTATCGGCCTGAGCTATTCAGACATGTAAGGGGAGAGCAGCCTTCATTTTTCATTACAGTTCACAAGACCTTCTCATCACAGTGACTAACCTCATTGCCAAAATAATGTCATCTCAAAAAATGCATTTACCAGAACAGCTCCTCTGTGTGAGTGTGGAAGATCGAATTTGTCACTGAAAATGAGACACAAAAACAGACTGAAGTGGGGCTGGGGAGGGAGGAAGCTGCTTCTCAGTCACAGGGTCCCAGCCTCGCAACAAACATGCACATTTGACCGGAGTCTGCAGAAATTAAATGCAATTTCCTTAAGCACCAAGCACGTCATTAGGCTGGACGTGGCGCCCGCGGCGGCGAGGCCCCTGTCCTCTCCTGCCCCGGGGTGCCCGTGAGAGCTCAGTCCCGCCTCGGGGGACACCCGGCGAAAGGAGGAGGGCGGCGGCGGCGCGGCAATCCCCCGAGTCCGGACTCCCCCCGCACCCTCCC
>VXBJ01001356.1:680082-702575 GCA_013400055.1 Nycticryphes semicollaris | reverse complement strand
GCGGCGCGGGGGGCTTGCAGCCCGGTGTGGTGGCGATCGCGGCGGCCCTCTGCTTACCGGCTGGGTAGGCAGCACCAGCGGCGGCGCTAGCTGAGGGTTTTCTGGTTAACATGGCCGCTGGAGAGGAGGGAGAGGAAAAGGCATGTCAGGGCGGCTCTCCTCCGNTCCCTCCGTCCCTCCCCGCCGACCCCTTCCCTCCCCTCCCTTCCTGTACCGCTCCGTTCGTCGCCGGCGCGGCCCCCCGCTTCCCCCACGAGCACCCGCGCCGTCCCTCAGCGCGCCCCGCCTGCCCAACCGCTGCCGCCCGCCCAACGGCTGCCTCGCGCCGGGCCGTTGGTCACCCCCCCCACACTCCACGCGCCGGGGGTCACAGCCATCTTGGCGGTCAGCGGGCAGCCTGCGCCTTGCCCCGGCACCCCGTCAGCTCCTTGCGGGGCTGGGGCAGGGGCAGGGGCAGGGGCAGGCCGGCCTTCTGGCCCCGTCAGCGGTGGTGTGTGGGGCGGGGAAGAGGGCGATGGCGACGGGGACATCGGCGTGTGTGGGTAGCCGTGTGTGTGCGTGTGTGGGATCACCCAACTCCTTAGACAGCGGGGGTTCACTTGCGTCGAACTGAGAGGGCAAAGATGGCACCGTGGGAGGAAGGGTAAAGGACTCTCCAAACGTGAAATTGGGATGAAAACTTAAAAAAATGGCAGGGAGGGAAAAGAGCTTTGGGGATTGCCCTGGAGTCGTAAGTGGCTCAAGCCAGAATGAGGGGAATCGATGATGGGGGAGGGAGGGTGGTGGGGGCGATACTTGCCTTGTTTTCCAAATTGTACAACGTGCTTTGTGGAGTACAATGCTTCGAATTCCTGGTTTGTCAGTTTGAACGTCATTAGAGCCAAAAATAGATATCTGAACATTTGCTCAGCTTGGGACAGCGCAGAAAGGAACTCCTCTACCTACGCTCAACCCTTTTTGAAGTCCACACAGACCACACATATTTTTCCCTTTTTGAAACAGCTGGTAGATATGCAGACAGACCGCCCTTCATCCCTTTCCACAGAAAAAGGCAGAAAAATGAATCTCCCCTTTTCCTGTGCCTTGAAAAATGAAAATTCACCCCTGCTGCCAGAGAGGAAGACTTTGCCTCTTCCAGTGCCACAGATAAACGCATAAACAAAGACATTTCCTGTAATGGTACAAAGAAATAAACAATTTCCCTAACTCCTGTCAGGCAGAGAAAACAATCATACCTTCTCCCGCCCACACCCACCTAATCTTTTCCCTTCACTGCAGCAGAAAAAAAGCTTTGTCTTCCTCAATATCCCCCCAGATGTCCACAGGCGCTCCCAGTGTCCCTTCCCCTTGGCTGCTGGGTGTATAAATGCTGGTGTGTGATTACTCTCCAGTATTTTCCTGTCATTTTCGCAGGCAGCGCATGCACATCACAAGCATCAGAGTAACCAACGCTGTGATAATATTCTTTGTGAGATACCTTAAATATTTAAGGAATGGTCAAGAAAAAGATGCTTTTCTAGTCAGTCTAAGGAGGGGAAGGGGAAGAAGATCGTGCACATTCAACCTAGATGCAAAAAAGTTACATTGATATCAATTATCTTTTCGTAGGCCTTGCAGGAATTCTTACTGCATCTTACATGATGTGTCCTCTGACTGTCAAAGGAACAGGTGGCTTCCTGCATGTTCTGGGGTTAGTTACACCTAACCATCCAGATAAAAGAAAGGCCGTAAGAGTCCTGTTTCAACCGCTTTCCCATCAGGTATGCCATTCACAATATGCCTTCCACAGTTTGTTCAGTCCTGGACCACTATGAAAAACTCTGAAAAACAGAGGTATTCTATCACATCATAAACAATCTTTTAATTAAGTCACTGGAAACACATTACATTGGTACTCGTCCAGCTATTCTTTCTAAAACTATGTGCATTGTCAGCTTTCAGCATTAGTCTTTAAACCTCAGAGTGGGCTTGGGCGTGCCTGGAGGCCTCTATTTTTCTTTCTCCATCTCTTTCTACATCTGCAATCCATCCTGGCAGCTGCTGTCAAGGCTAGTACATGATGGGAGCCTGAAGTGGAACTCAAGATGAGGGCAAGCCCGTGTTGATTCCTTCTGAATGCAACACAAGAAACTTCAATTTAAGAGCCTCTTTCATGCAGGATTTCGGTTGACAAAGAGGAGGAACATGCTAATATAATTGTAACATACTTTGGCTCCAAACAGCAATGCCTATTACAGCCTTCTTCAAAATCATAGTCTCAGATCTACAAAGAAAAGAAGAAAGCAAAGCCTAAGTACTCAAAGACAAAGCAAAGACTAATTCTTTCATGGCAAGTGTTACACTCAGGAATCTGAACTATGTCCCATTGAGCCAAACTTTATTCCTTCTGATACTGGCAAAGTGAACATACCAGCACTTTGCAGACCAATACTACACAAGATGAGACCAACAGACTTCAGTTCCCAGGACAGAAGTACATATTAAGCACCTGACAGGAGAAAGTGTACAGTGTTCAGAAATTTAGAAAGGAAAATGAATCGGGGTTTTCTTGATCCTTTTTCCTGCTCCTTCAGCTTTTATAACACCAAAGTGTGAACTAACCTATAATGACAGATTTGTCTTCCCTTTCTTGCAAACAAATCTACTGAGTGTTCATGAGTGTCAGACTGCTTGCAAGGGGCTTGTAAGGTAGCGTCATCAAAGCACTTGTTTTTGTAGAGAAGTATCTGAAAACTTTCCTTCTGGCCGGGTCCTGCAGCCTGGAAAGTGCCAACTCGGGGGAACACAGGCAGTAGCGGTCCTGCATCGCTGTGGCCACCTGTGGAAAGAGGTGAAGAGGTGAGCAGTTGGAGGCGCAGGTAGGATCAGAAGGCTGCTTGCTGCAGCTGCCTTGAAGAAGTTTAGGTTGGGCTGTTACAGGTGTCATCCTCCTGTCATAAACTGTACAAAATGTTCTAGAACAAAAAACTATTTGGTAAAAATAAAGTGGTTAAATCACAACCATTGAATGAGAAAATTAAAATTCATTTAAAAAAAAGAGAACTAGGAGTCTAGAATAAAACATGTTATCTGTAAAACCTTGTCTAAAAGTATGTCTGCCCACATAGTACATTAAAATGCATTATTGAAGATAATATGCTGGTACAGTGAGGAGAGATACAGAGCATGCTGTGTTTCTTGAGTCATTCGGTCAGGGCCCTTGTGACCAAGACACATATTCATTCCAAGCAAGCTGTGAGGGACTTCCGAGATCTGTTTTTGCCAGGCTGCCTTGGGACCCACTTCATATCTACTTGCCCTCTTAGAGCACTGTACCTCCTTAGCATCACTGTAAAATCCCCCATGCGTGTCATCTTACTTCTCCGAAGTGGATGCTTTGGAGATTAGGGTTTAATTATATGGGGCTTTGGTATGTAGGTATAGGGCGAGAGAGGCTGGCTGGTCACTCATCAGCAGCCTTGCTGCCACTGTGGTATTAGCAAACGCTTATGTGGTCAGCCGTCATGGAATTCCTCAGACGCCACGCGTGTCCGAAGCTGCGGTGATGACTCTTGAGGGCTCCCACAGTGACGGGTGTAGCGGGTGCTCAGCACCTTGCTATGTGCTGACTGATCTCACTGGGCATTGCAAACAATTTCGGCTGTAGATAAATGACCGCTAGGTAAAGCAGTGCTCCTAAAACAAGTTAGGGGTTTGGGAGGATGTTGCACTTAGGGATATGGTTTTAGTGGTGGACCTGGTAGTGTTAGGTTAATGGTCAGATTTTATGATCTTAAGGGTCTTTTCCAAACTAAATGATTCTATGATTGTATGATTCTATGAAAAGGAGAGATAAGACAAGACTAGAACAGAGAAAGTAAAAATGTGATTTTCTGCTACCTTTTAATCATCTTCTCACACTAAGCAAAATTTGCATACAAGGGATAATCTATACTCACTCTCAACCTCTTAAAATGTTTTAGGAACTAAACTATTTAAAAATACATGATGTTTTGCATTGTGGGGTTTTTGGTTTTTGGTTTTAGATGCTGAGCTGGAGGTATTAAAACACTTAGGTTATGTCTCATCATCAATTAAACATCGGTCCAAACCTGTCGTGTCAGCCAATAGTCTGTATTTTAACAGTAAACCCTTAAGCCAAATAAGTGGTTGCTTCAGGAAGGTCAGAACAAAATCAGCACCAGGTTCTCATTAGTGTGCTGTGGATAATTTAGCCATGAACAGGATTGTGTACTTCACAATGTGGTCTTTTGGCAGATCGTGCTGAGCACAGTGTAGGTGCCTCAAAATATAGCAACCTACAAATGTTAGCATTGCAGGTGGAAAGCACACAGGTTAAGGCTCGACTACCTCTCAAACATGCACTTCACTGTGTGGTACACATGTAAAGTTTGCAACTCCACCCTCTCTCTACCCTCCCCAGAAAAAGAATATAATCCCAGCAGAGCATCACTTGTAAATTAGGATTAAAATTGTGTTCAACACAATTATAAAAAATGAGATTATGTATTCAGAGCAAGAACGCAGAGCATCACTGCCGCAAATCAGTTTGCTAGTACAGATTCATAGTAACATGAGGCCATATGAAGCTAAACTGGCTTGCCAGGGTCAGGTGTTTGTTGGCCTTTATTCCGGTGTGTATTCTGTTGAGGCCAAACTTAATTATTTCCTCAATGGTTTACTCTTTCTGCTGTTTAAGAATACATAAGTCACCACTTCTATTACCATATTAAGACACAAAAAGGATGCTTTAGTGGTCAGTGAGTACACCCTGAAGAGATACTCTGAGATCTTATGAGTCTGCAAGTACATGAGAAATTTTTTATTCTTAAACTATTGTAGCTATTTTGTGGGAGATTCACAATATGTTTGTATTTTAGCACTGGCAAATTGCATATTAAGGAAAAAGCTTCCCCTTTTCACCAGATCATGCCAATGTTTCTAAGTTTCTGTATTATATATTTTGTATATAATTTCTGTATTATTATAGCATTAGTAATGATTAGAAAATTAGACTTAGTCCTTTGTGTAAATTCCCAGCACGTGTAATGGGAGGAGAAAGGTTCCTGTTTTCCTGTCTCATACAGCAGAAGCAATGCTGATGGAATCAGTGGAGTAGCATTAATATAAAACTAATCTGAGGGGAAAAGTCTAGTGGTGGCTGATTCTTTTCAGCTGCTGGCACACCCTTCTTTGTGTAGTCAGAAAAAAAGTGAATCTGTGGAACAAGAAAAGAAGGAAATGATGTATGTGTCATTTGGACCTTCTTTTTCTGCAGACCCTTCCCACCTTGTCCGTGAAGCCCCTCCATTCCCCCAGCTATGCAAACAAGGGAGTTGTGGTAATTGCAAAGACATAATTTAAAACTACTGGCTCTCAGGTCACTTGATTGTTAGTCTTTCCTTAAACAAGTCCACATAAAATAACTGTTACTGCAAGTTTAGTACGCAGATGATAGTTAGGATTTCTACCAAGCTGTTTCAGAGAGAAACCGCAAACCTGTTAACCCTTGTGTAAGTCTCTGAATTCAGTTTCCTTTTCTAAACGCCTTGAAAATCAATATGGAAACTCGGCGTAGTCTTTCTTGCACTCATTGTGTGGGCTACTCAGTTTCAAAACCAGCTGTTCACACACAGGGATAGTCCCAGCTGTTGAAACCTTGGTAACCTTTGCTTTTCCAATTCCACATGTGAAACTAAGAGAGACTTAACTCTAAAGAGTTTATGGGAGTCAGTTACTCATCACAGCAGTGTTTCAGAGAAGCTGGGATTTAATCCTGTCAGATGCCGAGAGGTTTCAGCTCTCCTGAGCCCAGTATCTCATCAGGTGCACTCAAATTGAGAAATTACATATCTCACTCACTTGTGATAAAGCTCATTAAAATCATAAAAATCACTGCTCTACAAAAGTGAGATGTAATTAAAAGATAATGGGTCAGAGGAACTCAGAATCCAGAAAGAACTCCAACCAAGTTCTTTTCTTCACCCAGGCTTTCTTTGGGCAGAATTTATTAAAAATAAAAGGAAAATGAATCATTAAGATTAAGTCCCAAGGCCTGAGTGTTATATTATTAACTAGTATAATCTACTGTCAGGATTTACATGGTGGCTTTTGAGTGAAGCCATGACCCACCTGCTGAACAGCAAATTTAAGGCTACATGCTGGGAAAGAACTTTCTCATTAAAATATAATCAAAGTTTGTTAGGGCAACAAGAAAAGAAACAACCTGATGTACTGAATTATACCGAGCCCTGCTCAAAGTGGGAACTGAAGGTGTCAGACAGCTGTGGAGAGTTCATTGGCTCCCCATTTCACAGGATTTAAGCCCTACTATGGACTTCCATTGGGAAACTGAGACTCCATCTGTTGAATGCACATGATAAGAGGAGCCGCTGGCCATGTTTCCTAAGGATGGTGTGCACAACATGCACAGGACTTTTTCTTCGGTAATGAGCCTCCTTACCCTTCTCCATTTATCTCAGGAGTGTAAAAAGTATTTTAAGTGGGCATGCTCAGGCTGATTGATATTTGAGTAACAAGAAGGGATGGGCAGGCACATATGTTTGTATTGTGGGGGGGGAAAGTTAAGAGCGATCTCTGCAATGGCCCCTCCACTACCTTGCTACTGGTCCTTTGGTGTGGAAGTACTCTAAGCTGCCCAGCCTCTCATTTAGATTGCTGCATGAATATTTTGTGGATGTGTATTCAGATGCGAAGAAGGGGAAAAGAAAAATAGCAAATACCTGAGGTGAAAATGAAACAGTGGCTTTAAGTCATCATAATTTGTGATCTCCTTCCAAAGGAATAAATGGGCATATTACCACCCAAACAGTTCACAATCAATTCAGAAAATTGCAACATAAAATCATTGTATAATTTGGAAAATTAAGTAAGCAAAGGAGAATTCTTGCAGATGTTCTACAAATAGAGAAAAAGAAAAAGGAGGCCGAAGGGAACACTTCAGTATGTGTGCTAATTTATTAGTAAAATTAATCCCAGTGATTTCGAAAGGACCGCTCATACACAGATGCACCTGTGATTAGGATCCAGGCTTTAAATCATAAAATAAATTATTTGCTTAGCTGTGATTTTAATTTTAATTTGCAGAAAGGCGGAGGTTTGTAACTACAGGTAACTCCCTCTAAATGGATTTAGTTGTGTGTGGGAAATGGGTAACGTTAAATGTTTGGTGCTAAGTCTAATAAGTGCCTAGCTTATAAAAGGAAATCCCATGTGGCAGAAAGGATGGGTGCCAACACTCATTCCAGTGCTTGGAAAAGTGTTCTGCAAAGTGGTGTGAAAGCAGCCAGAGAGAAACCACAGGTGACTGGA
The DNA here is from genome assembly GCA_013400055.1 of Nycticryphes semicollaris. NCBI lineage: Eukaryota > Metazoa > Chordata > Aves > Charadriiformes > Rostratulidae > Nycticryphes > Nycticryphes semicollaris. Next base: position 695,243 of record VXBJ01001356.1, on the reverse strand, counting down.
GTACCCCAGAGATTTCACCCTGCACGAGCTGGTCAGCTCAAGAACATCTTCTGGAGATGTTGTCCGCATGTTATTTTGAGAAAAACAGATGCTGTCATCACAGAGTCCCCTTCTGTACAATAAACTAATGGCAAAAGCACTCATTTAGGAAAGTTCATTACCTTTGACCCTCAGCCTCTGAAGGTGTGCCACAAACTATAAGCTGCTGAGTCTGGAAATGGGAATTCATGACTCAGTGGGCCAGGGAGACAATGAGTTACAGAAGAGAAATTAGAATAAAGAAGACAAAGACTATTGGTGTGAGGTTAGACGTCAAAAAGTGTTGGTTTTTTTCATGTTGCATACAGCACAGTCATATTCTATCTCTCCAGTCATGCAATGTGCAGTTTTTGTCAGTACTTTGAATGAGAATGAGTATTTTCAAATAGAGTTTAACTTCAGTTTGTAAAAGCTAATGATCTATTTCTGTAAACAGAAAACACACTGAAAAACAGGCAGTAAATAACTAAGAAGCAGGAAAGGAAGACAAAGTAGGGTAGGAAAAATAACATGAAAAAGATTATGGAAAGCTACATAAAAAGAGTAAAGAGGATGAAACTAAGAAGCAAAACATAATAATCTTTTACTTTCTGGCATTAGCTTCCTGGTAGTGTGACCTTTGTTTTTTTTCTGTTGCTCCATTCAGTGCTGCTTCCACTTGTGCTCTCCCATTTTAAGTTAGCTTTTTGTCTCCTACTTTTTCCTGTCTTTCTGTGCTCTCCTAGCATTGTCTTCCAGTCCTGGAGGAGACTGCAGATGGACTGCAGCCCTACACTGCCACACTGTCCATTTCCCAACAAATTGTGCCATCACAGGGCTCCTCCCTTCCAGGAATCGGAGTGGCTGAAGACTGGAGTCCTGCTATCTCCAGGGCTCTGCTAGGAGAAAGGAGAGCTAAAAGTGTGAGAGGGTAGCTGGGAAGGATCAGTGGTCTTAAGAGGGCTGAGCAAAATTTTAGGGACTTCCCTTCCCAAGGGCTCTGTGCTAGTCCTGCCACTACAGCCCCACAGAACTTGCATCTGGGGCACTTAGCCATGAGAATAGCTGCAGCTATTCTCAATTTTTGCTAAATCCGTATTTTAATTTATCCCATTTTCCACTTATTTCTAAGTCCTGTGAGTCCTCCTCTGCAAGGAGGATCTGATGATCCTTTTGATTGTCATGGAGGACTATAAAATTAATGGTATCCTGACAGCCAGGTGTTTATGGTTGCAGTGCCATCTTTGTGATTACCTTTCTGGATAAAGTTTTCACCTTGCACTTAAATTGCTCAGTAAGGCACAACAGCTGCTTGAGACTGTGAGATAACCTGTATAGCACAATATAGCACGGTGGTCTCCATGTTCTTAGGAAACACTTTATTGCAAGTTGAGAAAAATTCAGAGCTTCTAAACCTAATGTCGCTTCAAAACGACACGGTCTAAGGGATTAATTCCTTAACCACTGGATATATTAAGATTCATTCAGGCAGCAGAAAGATGTCATGAAAAGAAATGTGTGTCTTCTTCTTCTGGAAGTTTTAATGCGGTGCCAGACGGGCAACGGTAATTAAATTGCAGTTTCAAGAATATGTATTAAGTCATCTATTTCTGAGAGGTAACACAAGCCCTGTTTGATGTGAGGTTACAGCACAGCCCTAAGACATCTTCAGTACCTGGGGAATACCACTGAACAGAGAGATAATATATATGTTACTGTTTTTTGCTGAAAAGAAAGTGCAAACAATTTATAGAAAGCAAATGCTCTTCTCTGGCTTTTTAATGAAGTAATTCAGTGCCAATAAGTTTTTTTTATTATTTTTCTTTTTTATTTCGGAGATGAAAGTCTCCATTGGCAAAATGCCAAAATTACAGGAAGCAAACCAGAGGACCAGAGGCACAGGAGCTGATAAGAACGGAGCATGTCTTCCAAGGACAGATGATTTTTAAAAAAAAAAAATAATTTTCCTCTTTTGGCTTTTAGCCAAAGTTGTAGTTGCTGCTTCCAAAACTTAAAGCAGAAATTCCACACTGCTCCACAGCTTTTGTCAGGTCCCGTAAGAATACAAAATCTTTTGATCCATTTCCTAGAGTTTTCCCATGAAATTCAGTACAAAAGAGCTTTCTTTTTTCAGGCTGAAAGTTGGACTGTGGAGAATTATGCACAGAGGAAAATCATTGCTTCATATGTGTACATATTTATTTTTTAAAATGGAAAGGTAAATGATCAAAATGTATTGATCCCTTGAGAAGATAAGGCTTCTGAGTAAATACTCAACTATCATAGCGTTAGGTGTGCTGTAACAACATGAGTTGAAACTAACAGATCCCACACGCTCACTTCTGGGAGCTAATAGCAGTAAAGAAGAACTTGCTTGACAAGGCCATTCTTACTGGCCATCAACATCAGGCATGACACTTGGCTGCTTCATGCTGTTTGTCGAGAAAGCCATAAATGTTTAGAAAAGTTTGCTGTGCAGATTAGTACAGAGAAATAAAGGAGCTTCATTTATTTTGAACTTATTATTAATTTTGAACTTTTTATGTTCATGAAAAATTGAACAGTTTCTTTGCCACTGTGGAGCAAAATCCCCCAAAATCTACATGAGAGGATAACTGAAGGATCAACAAAAGATCTCAGCTATGAAACATGACAATCTTCAAACATAACTCCGGTTGAAAAGAAACATTTGCTTGGGAAACAAGCCCAAAAGTTAACCTCAAGCAATCAAATCTCCCACAAGGAGGCCTTTTCATTTCCCATCTTCTCCAAGCACTGTGATGTGAAGTCTTTGAAATGACAGTAGCTGCGAAAGACAGAGGCTCAGACAGAGAACATGCCTTAGGGACATGCTGTGGCTCCAGCAGCTGTGAGGAAGATATCAACTCAACAACCAGCACCCAATGCAGCACCTGTGCCGTAAGCATCGCATGGAAGAAGGCAAAGATAATTCTCCAAAACCCAACCATCTACAATCAATGCACTTGCCAGTAACTTGTGTAAGAATGTCTATCACTTGCATAAAAGCCCTTCATGCAACTCACTGACTAAACCAAAATTGCTTTGGCCATTCATCTATAAGCATAAAGCATCCTGAAATCAGGTGCCTCACTGAACTTTGGACATCACATGCTTTTTCTCAAACATTGCCCTTTCTTCTGAGTATTGTATATTTTAACCAGAAAAAAACACAGAGGTCCAGTTTTCTTTAAGAGCAGATTTAGAAAATGACAACTTCTACTTTTGGAAGTAGATTGCTTTAGACACCTCTGGGCTTTGCTCTAAATATAAATCACCCATGCAGTATGCTTGTCAGCTTAGGCCAGACATATCATACAAGGGTTGGTTGGCTTGGGATTTGGTGTTTTTTTCACCTAGATATAAGGAAACCTTAAGGTAGAAACTTGAAAAACAACTAGACTACGGTCATCTTCAGTTGTGAGAAGGAAACAGAAGCACTATGCTTAAGCCCTTCTTTCCCATATGGCTCATAAAATGTCAAGACAGCCATTTTCTTCTCCTGAAGTGATTTTTAGGTAATTTCCATTTTGATATGGATCCCAGGGAAGTAGATGAAACATCCTGATGTTGCTGCTTTTTTTTTGTTTGTTTTGTTTTGTTTTGTGGTTTTTTTTGTTTGTTGTTGTAGCAGAAGAAGGACCTGGTGTGAGACTGACTCGTAAGTACCAGATACTATGGCAAACATAGAATTTTCTGTGCCCCAAATGGGAATGCTCAGTACCAACACAGTCCTGGTAGATCTTTAAACAAATGTGTTCTTCATCCAGCTCTAATTAGGAAATATGACTTAGCTGTTCTGTTCCCAGTGATATTGCACAAAATCAACAAAATTACCTTTCCAAAATCTGCATCTTTAAAATGTTTCAAATCTGTGATTTGACATTCACTTCTTAATCATTGATTCATAGGGCATATAGTCTCTGCTTGCAAAAAGAAAAAAAAAATAGCATTGTATCTTTAAGGGTTGCGTGTTTGCTTTGAGACTGACACTAATTTCAGCAGAATGAGTGCTGGGAGCCTCCCTGGGGCTCCCTTCTCAGCGTTGCTGTGGAGAGAGCGTATTTGCACATCCATGACGAGACCTAACCTTTCCTCCCACCCTCAGCCACCTGTGACTTTGCCCTCCCTGGCTGTGGTTGCCCCATCTTCTCATTATTGAGGCTTTGCATGTTTTGATGCTGTTATAGACAGTGCTGGGGCAGCCAGGAGCAGGGGAAGGATGTGGTAAGGACAAGGATGCGCTAAGATTGGGAGGCAAACTAGGGAATTCTGTATTTGCCGTGGCCTTGATAGTTCAAGTCAGTGCACAGTGTGAATGGGGAGATGTCATCTGAAGGGACAGATGGATGCGCTTGTGGAGCAAAGGTCTGAGAAGAATGGGCTCTTTATGGGAAGATATGCTGTATAATACAGTTAAGTTTTCTTATTCCATTGAATAATACCAAGGAATCTTTGTCAGTTCCTGCAGACTTTTCCACAACATATGGAGTACCGTTTTCATATGCAATATGAAAGAATCTGGCAGGAACAAACAACTTCTTCAAAAAAGAAATTATGACCTTGACTGCATTGGTGTCCTGAACACTACAAGCTGTGAGAATGGGCTGGTGAGACTTATTCTCACTTTTGACGTGAAGGAAATGAACTATTTGGATCTTCAGGAATCTCCGGTCACACACGAGTGGCACACAAAGCTGACAGCTCTACTTGGTGATTCAGATCTTCCTGTAGGTTTTGTCTTTCTAGCCCATCTGTCAAAAAGATACAAAACCCACACATCTAACAAGATGGTGAAGTTTTATGAAGCAGTTAAAGCTGTAGACAAGAATTAGTCAAGTCTGTGCTACCTGGTGACTCTGATCTCCTCTCTGTTACTGTTTCTTTCACCTTGCACGCTTTCCTAATCAATGCTCTTTTATCCGTCTTGTCCTTGTTCTGTATTTGAAGATGAGCTGAGATACCCTTAGTGTAACCAACCTATCAGACGGATCTAGATTAACTGTTCTATTTTCAGCCCACAGACATTTTTCTTGCTAGACAGCTGAAGAGCAGCTTCTGAATCTAGACTGCCTCTTCAAAGTTCACCTTGCACAACAGCATCTCAACTGCAAGTGAGAGAAAAGGATCAGAGAACACGCAGCTATTGTCAGAAATGGAAACAACTGCAAAAGTGGGTCATGAGACTATTCTACCGCAGAAGCTCTAAACTGAGGAAATGGGTCAAAATGTGAATTACCCCAAAACTCTTTACATGGGAGAAGCACCCATCTGCACATTGATTTCAAAGGTGTTTCAACATGCAGATTAGTAGATTTTAAGTTCAGATGCTTCTACGGTGATCACCTTGTTTGATGTCATGTGTAACATAGACCTAAGGACTCAACTGAAGAAAAATCTTTCTTTACAGCCCACAACAGCACTTGAAACAGAGCATAACTTTTTAAAAAATAAAACGAAATCTTTTTTCCGGCGGTGGAGAATTCATCATAAGCCCCATGCGTTGAACTTTAATGACTATCCCCATTGTTATGACAATTTGATTTTATTTCTGGTCTAAATTGGTCTAGCTTCAGCTTCCAGCTTCTTGTCTGAAGCATTTTATGTCCGATTTGAGTGCCCTCTATTACCAAATTTCAGCTCCTCACTTAGATTATCAAAGGCTCAGGCTCCCTCTGAATTCCTGTTGCATATAATTTGCATGCGGTCAGTAGATAGAAAGTAAGATTTATGATGTGTACATTCAATTAATTAACAAAATATTGCAGAAAATATGTATTTTTTTCATAATGGACATTAACAGTCTTTACTCCTGTACCGCACAGGTCAGATTTTGCTTGCTGCCTGCAATTTGTATTGTAATTACTACCGTGCAAAACAGCCTGACGTTCTGTCTTAAACTGCAAAAATCAAGTTGTTTTGATTCTTGAGAAAAATGACACATACAAAAAAAAAAGCAAAAAACAACCCAAAAAAACTCATTAAATTTGCCTGACTGCTAGATTGTATTTCACCATCCATAGCAAAAAATAAATACATAACTCAGAAAGTAATAATAGAGACACAAATCTTGCCTCCCAGAGCTATTGGCCATTTATTTCTAAGCATAACCTCATTTATTTTTGTAACCCTTACCTTGATTTTGAAAGAAATGTATGATATTGTAGCTAAGTTCATCCTGATATCAAAGCTAACTTATCTTGCCTTTACATGTCGCATCATGTAGCTGGAAAAGACTGTTTTACTTGGATAGACCTATGGCAAAAGTTCTCTAATATTCTGCCTGTGTACAAGGTGTTTTCCCTGCAACTTAGAACTGACTGATTCCATTCTGTGCTTCAAAATTTTCAGGTCTGATCCTATTCCATGTTACTCTTTCAGGGATACTATGCTACTCATTCTGCTGCCAGCAACACTGGAGGTTTTAGGCACTACCAGAAAAATACTCCCACGAGACTAAAACAGCTACAGAAAATACAAGGCAGAGCAAAACTAAGCCCAGTAGGATTGTTTGTGTAACTATCTTAATAGATTTGGATCTTCTGAAATGCATTTGAATTCTTTTGAATGAAGTGAATTATGCTAAATTATTAGTATGGAATTTTAAATTTATTTTCTTTTTCTGAATGATTCCAAAATACTTTTGACAGAGTGATGGTAAATTAAAAAGTGAGTGAATTCACTTGTTTGATGCTCAGGGCTGAACAGTGAAAAATGGAGATATACTATATTGCCCAGGTGAAAAGTTTAGATGTATTTTTCTTTAAATCAGTTTATTCCACCAGTGAAGTAAAATCTTTGTTTGAACAAAATAAAGTATCTGTTTACTATCTATTTATATATATATATATAAAGTATTTGTTTACTATATATTTCATGTGATATTTAATATATCACAGTCACACTACAAAGCTGTTGAGAGTAAAGACATAAAATATGTCATGTACATGATATAACTATGCAAGTGGATGATGTATGTTCAAAAAATTCCAGCCAATGAGAGGAAAGCAAATCTTTCCAAACAGCACAGGGCGCACCAGAACATAAATCAGAATTCAGACACTGTTTTTCTGGGTTTTTTCCATTGCATTTGGAAAAATCTTTATATAACACTGAGGTAGTTTAAGGTAAATAGAAGTGCCGGGATACACAAAAAACATTTTCTGTAGGTTTATATAAACTAAGAGCAATCAACAGGGGCAGCAGCAACAAAAGTAGCGAATATTTACCCTCTGTGCTTCCAGAAGCATAAAATGCTTCTGGAATAATGTGGAATAAAAGAAGTGGGAAATTAAAAACCAAGTGCTTCACAGGTGAAAAACAGTTTTAACACACCGACATTGTTGGACATGAATGGGACCAGACAAGGTACACTGTGGCCACTTCACTTGACTTACACACGATGGTGGCAGTGAGAAAGAACTTCACGGAGGCTATAATAATTATTTATGATCTTATTGAGGCCTCTCTTCTTAGCCAGGAGAGAGGTTAATGTCAATGGGAGTTAGGCTTGCGAGTTTCCATGGATATGCTAGGGGAACATAAATTTAAATAAAGTAAGTGTAGAAGAGAAAGAAATGTGCATATCACAAAAATTACGAATGCATTTCAGAGCAGGTAGTTGCAAATTAATAATGTGGTATTGGCTATTCAGGTATTTACTGAGAAATAAAGAAAACCATCACAGTGTCCTGATTGCTTAGGAGTTTCCTCTTCCTGTCAATGGGCCAGGCATCAGCAGAGCCCCAGATCCAGAAAGGCACCAGCATCTGTTTGGCTCCACACCAGAGCTTGTCACGCCTTGGGGCATGGCTGAGAGCAGGAATAGAGCATGATGCATGCTAGCACACCAAGAAGGGTACTTGTCACATGAGAAAAAAATCTAGAGGTCTCCTAAGGGAGTCTCACACTTGTTCCTTGAGGGTTTGAGTGTTTCTGATTTGGCCTGGTCAGGTCTAACCAGTCTTGGCAGGGAAGTAGGGCAAGGCTGTCCAGCCCTTAAGGGGCCCTGGCAGCCTTCTGGACGATGGGCATAGAAAGTCTCTGGGGGTGTGCACCTGCGGTAAAGACCAAAATATAGCTGGGAATTTCAGCCTTGAGGTGCAGAGTTTGAAAGGCCTTGTTTTGTGACAGTGCGTGTGCCAGACTTTCTGATATAAAATGTCTCTGGATAGAAACTTCAAGCTGGGGGTACACCAAGGCAGTCATCCTTGTTATCCAAAGGTAGATAGAAGTCCCTTGAGTGCTGTTGCTACTTTCTATGGCTCAAAGTAGGTTGATTGCCCTCCAGTGCACATGGTAATGGTTGCTATTCAGGTAAAAATATGTTCTGCACTTCTGTCATTTTGTCTGTTGGGGTTGGGTAGGAAGATCAGAAGTTTTGCTTAGAACTGGGTTAGTCCTAGGTTCTTTGGCCCAGCACGCTTGCAAGTTATCGATGGAAGAAGTAGGTACAGTGTGGCTCTAAAATTAGAGAAGCATAGGATAGACATCAGAATATTGAACTTCAAAATGGGGAGGATCTTGAGGGCACTCTAATGGTTGTAGTGACTGCCGAGGAAATCACTTCCATTTTTTGTGTTACTAAATTTGTTTGATAACTAGGAGCCAGCCATACAAAAATAAAATCTGGCCAATTAAGTTATCACAGATACATATACAGCATAGTGGTTCAGCCTCAAAATTTTTCTCAAAAGTGTTGACTATGAGATTTCTTTTTTCCTTGGATCTACTGGTGCCAAATTCTGCTGAGATCAATCAGCACTAATTAGCACAACACAACTGACTGAAGCATGGTAGTAGTATGTCATTGGAAAGAGCCTGTTTGAATAATAATTGAAAGTAGTTGTTTAAAGCAAGAATGTTTGGTACTACTTAGTATAAAAAGTTTGGTCTAGGCAAAAATTCAGCCTTTTGACTTTATGCAGCCACTTTTTAGGAATGTCACAGTTGCAGGCTGTTGTGGACACCATTTAATGAGAACCAGGTTCTCTCCAAATTCTTCTGCAGGAAATAATTTTGTTTTGATAGCTTCTGGGTTGTTGAACAACAGTGCAAATTTTGGCATGGAATATATCCTGTATCTTCCTGATACAGAGCTGGGGGAGCTGGAGGAGCTGGAGTTTTAGTCATCAGGAGCAGTAACCTCTCTGCCAAGTTTGGTTCCCAGTATAAGTCAATCTTTTATTTTTCTTTCCTTATCAAGGAAGAGACATAGGTACCTCTTGATTACCTCATCAGTGCCTATCTTTTTTCTCATTTAAGATAGTTTTTTGTGGTTGTATCTTCAGAGATACAATAGGCTGAAAACAAATAACGTCACTTGTAGTGAACAGACCATACTGTCCAGTCTGGCTCTACAAATACAATGTATTGGGAAATTTCAAAGAGCAGCTTGAAGGAAAAAGTTGGTTTATTTTTGTTTAGGGCTATCTTCCTCCTTATGCTTCATGGGTGGCATAAAATAGTCTGCAAATCAAAAACATTTCCATATATAGCTCTGCTGTTGGCTTGGAGGTTGCCTGTGACACTAGAAAATGGCACTGCTTCCAGCACTGTATGAATGATGTAAAGAAATATCTTCCTGCTGAAAAGGTAGCAGTTTCTCCCAGAATTACATCTCCAAGATTAGAATGAGTTTAGCAATCCTTTTTGTAGGATAAAGCAGTTCTTAGCATACAGCCTTGATAAATTTGTACATTTTTAAACTAATGAGAGGTTTTCAGTAGGCTAGCCTGGGGTTTTGATACCACAGCATATATTTAGCTGAATGTATTTTCTTCACTAAAGCTGTTAGTTTGTTCATTAGCCCTGCGTTCACAAACCAGCAGTTGTTTGTTAAAACTTTAACTTTCTATTTTTGCGTATGAAGTTTCTGCCAAAGTTTTTTAAGACTGTTTTATCTCTCACCTGTGTTTTTCAGGCTAGGCATACTGCAGCTAAAGTTTGAGGCAGGTTTTCTGGGACAAGCTATCTGGGACATTTCATTTTGTGTAAACCTACTCTTCCAGTCTTAATGTCTTTGTACAACACCAAGTAAATACTTACTAACAGTTCTATATGCATAAGCAAATGGCTATCAGCCATTTCCCTGTTATAATATCAATTTTGTAAAAGACTTATGATTCTCCAGGCTGTTTTGCCTGTGCTCCATATTTAAATGTGCTCCCGTCGTGGACTGCTATACACGTTCATCACTTCTATGCACTGCTACTGCTTCAGAGCAGCTGGTCATGCATGATTATAAGCAGATACAGCTCCACTTTCATCCTGTCTACAATCTTGATGTATCTGTCCTCTGCAGAAAATGAGTAACGCGGCTTCATGACAATTCAAGTGTCATCACACTGTGTTAACAAGGCCTTCGTAACAGCATCAGGAGGAAATGTGCTGACACCTTGTTTACAACCACCCTCTGTGGACGTCAAGAACTGACTCTCCTTTCACTCACATCTATTTTACATTGATGCACTTCCACTGGGTTTGCAGGTACTTTTCCTTGATAGCCATCTGAGAAGAAAATCAGATTCAGAACTCACCTGTTCTGCTCATTCTACTATGCACTGTTAGCTTAAGATCTCAGATTTGCTGAATGTTTTGAACGACTTTGTGCATAGTTGTTTAAAATGTAAAAGTATAAACATAATAGTGTAGTTTTAAATGTAAAAAAAAAACTGTTTAAATTTGTAAGTGTAAGCATAATGAAGCATAAGCTTGATACTCACTTGAACCAAGTTTTTTGTCATCCCTGAGTAAGGTTAGAAATTTGGTCTGGCCTTTAAATATGGGCTAGTTGATTTCATTTTTAAATCCCTGAGAGGTTATTTTTAGATTGAGACTACAGAGAAATTACCTTTTTTTTTTCTCAGTGTTTAATATCTGTTCTATTTTTAAAGTAGTATTGTATGGGTGGGATGCATCTAGAACAAAGCAGCAAAAATGTAGATACCTCAGTGTCTCTGATGTCACTGCTATCAAAATCTCTGCCTCCAGAAGTTGCAGCACCCATCTGGACATCCCCACTACCTGATAATCACTTCCTCATGGTCTTTTACTCCTCAGTTGATCCCTGACAGACTTACTCACTTAACTACCTTAAATACCACTCTCACTCCAGCTTTTGGGGTCTCTGACATTCATCTTTCAGACATTGTGTTTGCCAGTCACAGAAAGCTATGACTTCACTGCTGCAGGTGTCCTCCTCCCTCTCTTGTGTTGACTTTCCACATTCCCTCTGCTCTTCTCACACTTTCTTCACTCTCCTTCTTTCATCAGGTCTGTTCCTTTATGCATTTTTTTCCCTGCTCCTTTTTTACCACAGCCATCCATCTCATTGCTGTAGTGTGGCTCTGGAGAGAATCTGTAACACTCTCTATTCTCTGGAAACTCTAGCACTCCCCATTCTCTCGCTTCTCCCCATAGGATTGTCTTGGTTCTTTCAATGAAAGGAAATCAGGGAGGATGAAAAGATGGGCAGCTGAACTGTAATCTCCACTAGTATGACTTCATCGGCTTCACCTTTTCTGCGCTGTAATACCTCTATTATTCTCATCTGACTCATATAAACCATGCCCAGTAATATCATCTTTTTTCCACATCTTGCCAACCCCATCATCCCCTCAGTATGATCCCTGCTGTGGCTTTCCCTGTCCTTTCATTCCATCACAGAAAAACTCTTTGATTTTGTTGTCATCTTGCTCTTGCCTGTGTTCCAGTTTGCCCTTTCTCTCCTTGCTCCCCCCTAGTGGCATGGTCGAGAGGAAATGAAGTCTGCCAGCTTCTACTTTGGGCAAAAAAAAAAGTGCTTTTCCACTTCTCCCTACCCAGCCAGGAATGCCGAGTGAGGCATTTGCTGCAGCCTCCTACTCCTGTCCCCAGCAGCTGCCACACCGAGCTCTCCCCTTTGCCAGCTCCTCCTCCAGCCGCCTCCGAAACTCCACACTGCCCTTGGGCATCACAACCAGCAATTCACTTGCTGCTCAGGGGACTGAAAATGCCTACTTACATATAAATATGTACACAGGCACACGGTCACATATATAAACATGTGTGTGAGTATATATTTTGCCATGTGTTCATATACATATCTATATGTATATGTCTACACTCTCGCATGGAAACAGCTGACGTCCTGGTTGTCTTGTTTCCCCTCTATAGGGCATGTTAGCATGCTTGTTTGAAGTGCAGGTGTGGCACACCAGTTTTATCTGCCTGTTCCAAATCTTTATTGGAGGAAAATTACACTTCTTCTACATGTGAGTATGTATGATTGCATCCTACAGACTTGGCTGTAGCTGAAAAATTCCAAACCCTTTCCATGTTGTGTATCTCTCTCAGTCCTTACATTCTTTGAGGCAGAGCTTGGCTTTTCATACCTGTGGGCAGCCCAGAGAGATTCCAAACCCTGCTGGTGCTGGCAAAATATGTTTTCAAAAGAAAAGATTCCTAAAAATTTAACCTTCAAGAAGAATAAATGCAGATAGCTCCTGAGGTCCCAGGCTTTTCTCGCTGGAATGCTCACTAGTAGGTGGAGAAAAGCCCAGCTGAACGTACTACAAGTGTGTTAGATGCAGCTTTAAAATTGTTGTGCTGTGGCCAACACGCTGTAATTTTTCACAGGCGTTGCTGTGCTGTGGGAAAGGAGGAGGAACACAGATGAGCATTTCTTTGTGCAGGAGGCTGGGTGTTTCTCAGCAGCTCCGTCCTCTAGGCTGCTCGCTCACAAGCTTGACTCTTCGCCTGAGGCTGGCAAGAGGCAAGCCTCCTTCTCTTGCTTTTCTCGCTTTCACTCTCCCCCATCTCTATGAATCTGCTGAGGAGCTCCACCCCTACATTCTCACGCTTCTTACTGTGACTATAAACAGCGCCTTATTCTCTGCCAAATCAAGTTATCTGCATAGGTCATTTCAACCTAACTTTTGTGCCAATCCCATTTTAATTCAGCCAGAATACTGGCAACAACCTTTTCCTTTCCTTGGATTGCAGGAATGCTGCCCAAAAAGCATCTAATATTTCAGAAACAAGAAATGACTTAATGTTAGAAGCCTGATCTCTGAAGGGATGACTACACTGGGGAAACCGCTTGTGTTTTTCCCTTGGCTGCACAGTCTTGAACCTTGTCTCCACTGGATCTTAATCCACCACTGTCAACGTTTCCGTATAAAATCCCTTGTGTAGAAACAAATGAGATCATGATGAGTATCTCTTTTCATTGGCCGAAATCCCAAGACAGACTAGGACTTGCTCAAGACAACTTATTAGAAGCCTATAGCAGGGCCCTTTAGCTACTTAAGCCAGAAGAAGTAATAAACTTCTATTTTGAAAAGACCAATTCAAGTCTTCTGGGTATAACCTAGAACTTGCCGAGCTGGCAGATATGACCCCATCATAAATTCATAACATCTTCATAACTTCATGCATCTTCAAAAAAGCAATGAATAAAATTACTCATTCCTGTTACTTTCAAAGCAGCCCTGTCATCAGAAGAGACACTCCCTTTTGGCAATGAGAGTCTATATGGTTGCAGTTTAGTAACAGGGACATAGTTTTTCCCTCTTAGAACAAGTAGAGTAATAGGCAACTCTATACTTGACTTCCAAAGAAGTCTGTGCAGGGGGCAGAAAGTTTGTGTTTGAACAGTTGCAGTTCAGCCTTATACTGAATAGTACACCTTGATCACACCCTTGAGATGCTCCACAGTTCTGCTCCTCTCTCCTTACCTGCTCTTCTTCATCAGCATGTTTTCCCTTTTCCATCTGCCACCTCTATTTTGAATGGGCTGCCGGCCATGAGTGCCCTTTTGTCTGACTTTCCCCGCAGAGGTCCCTGTGACTTTGTTACAGCTATCACACCAAAAGCCCAAACCAGATGGCTGCTAGCCTCTCTTTTTTTGTGTGTCCAATCCACTGTTTTAAATAATTAAAGGGAATCTGCTAATGAGAATCAGGGGTAGTTTAGGTGATCTTTATGCCAATGCTTTTAAGGTTTTCAAACAATTTGGAGCCTCACCTTGTGCCTACAGTTAACTTATACAATCAATTCACATTTGTCATTTCTCTACCGCTCCACCTTTCTCAGATGCCCCTTTTCTTCAAGGTCATTTAAAAGCCCTGAAAGGAGGGAGAAAATGATAGCTTCTCACAGGTGTTTTTAGTGCCCAGTGGGAAGGAGGGATCCTGGTTATGAACAAGGCTTGTGCTCTTATAATGCAAATAAGCCAGATAAAGCAGTACTGGTGATAATAAAGAACACTTTATTATCAGAGCAAGACAGTGGTGATAGCTGGGTGATATTTTGGAGCTTCTGCTTTCAGGCATGAGCAATCTGAAGGTGCCAAACAATTGCAAGGTAATAACATAAGGCCATGAAAGGGAAATTGCAGTGAGAACTCTAAGAAAATAATTATTTCAGGAATCTTTATGGCCTGGAGAACTCAAGAGTCAAAGACAACACATAGCCAGGAGAAACAGGCATGCCTTGTACTGTGGGCTGGAAAACACGGTGGGTCCTCAGCAGGAAACCATTGCTTGGGGAAGGTCAGCAGAGACAACACACATAGATTGCCAATGAAAAAGAAAAAGCATTAGTTACGGTATCACAGAATCACAGAATATCAGGGATCAAAAGGGACCTTGAAAGATCATCTAGTCCAATCCCCCTGCTGGAGCAGGAACACCTAGATCAGCTGTACTTCTGGATTTTTTTCAGGGCTTAAATATAGAAAACCTTAGATGGTCTTAATTGTTGGACCCTGACAGGCTGCTTCAGGTGGAAGGTGCCAGTATGACCTCCTCTGAATTTGCTGTCCAGCCATATTGCATTTTGTGAACTTTTGAAGTCTGTTATAGATGTACAATAAGTCAAGAAGCCTCAGGTGTTAAGGTTAGCTTCAGGACAGCTATCTGAGGCTCATAGTTCATACAACATACAACATGGCTATATTTCAGGTCTCAGCAACAACCTACCTAAAATTTGGCCACTGTTCAGATTAGAGGCCTGGGTGTTAGACTTGGATTACACTGCTAATGTTTTGGCAGTGTGGCAAAATGTAAGTGAAATTAAAAGAGATTCCTTGTTCAACTGACTGATACAATTAACACCAGTGGAAAAAACAAACACCCCCCCCC
>VXBJ01001356.1:575613-680061 GCA_013400055.1 Nycticryphes semicollaris | reverse complement strand
CAAAACAAAACAAAATACCAAACTTACAAACCAGCAACTCAAATGGGAGTAGGAAAATTACAGGGTAGAAAGTAATTGGATAAACCAGACGTGTTCAGATTGCCTGTGCCTAGTGAAATCCGCCCCAGAATAGTGAAGGAGTTGGCTGAGACAGCCTTAAAGCTGCTTTCAATTCTTCCAAAAGAATTGTGGCGGAACAGTGAGCATCCACGAGACTGAAAGGGGGCAAGGCTAACACCTACTCAAAGTGGCAAGCAAGCCACGGAATTGTCAAGCTGGAAAAAATGAACAATCAGACTCTTTGTGACCATCTCAAAGAACACAAAGTGGTGAGTAACAGCCGAGGTGGACTGGAGCAAATCTGATCTAATCTGGTCCAAACAACCTAATTTCACGTGATGAAAAGCGGTCAGATTACTGCCACTTCTCAAGCTGCTGTCAGCTGAGGCAAGCAACATATGCCTGACCCACCCCATTTGCAAAGCAAGACTGTCTACAAACAAATGTATTAATTGATATATTTTTCTTCACAATTTGCAGGAGGTAAAAAGGCACACAGGGAACAGCTGTTCAGACCTTTTTTAATTTTTTATTTAGAGAACGGAAGATTTTCCATCAGTTGGAACAAAGAGAAGAAGAATAACCTGATCTCCACATGCACTATTATAAAGAGAAAAATAGAGAAGGAAATACCCTTAATCTACACCACACACACACACACAAATCACACTGTACAGAACAAAACTGTTTGATTTTAAGGGTAATTTAGTGTGGGACTAGATTGTGCAATTGGCATCATCTGAACTCTTTAAGAACCAATGAGACAAACAGCTGCTAGGAATCACATGGTTATTCCTCATACTTCCAGTTTTACTTTTGGTGATTTTCTGTGATTTAGAAAGGCTGGCGGTCTCTTCTAGCACTGGTGAAACAGACAAAACTTTCTCCATCCAAGAAGTATGGTGGCCTGCAATTTGGGGGAACTGTAGCTACTGAAACAGATATGCCAAGCAATATTTCCTGGCCCTCTTTCCTAGGTTCATCTCCCAGTTTCCCAGTCCTGGACAGTTCAACTTCTCAGTTTTTGTTTTCACCTCTGCAATGTCTAAATCTGTGGTGGCTGGCAGCCCTGTGCCATGCAGAACACTGTGTTTAGGGCCACTCGCTGGTGTTAGTCTTACGATGAGTAATGTAGAAAGAAGAAGAACTCAAGGTACTGTAACACCTAGGGGACGCAGCGCCCTATCAGATAAGCACCAGCCTCTCTGGATGCACCAGTATCCTCCACACACATTCAGCAAACGCTGCTTTATAAAGCTCTCCCTGCCTGCTGTACCAGTGCTGCTGGCAGAGCAGGGCAGCTCCTGTCGGGCACCCAGCCCTGGGTGGAAACGTGATGTTCTCATCATGCGCCTTCAGCATCAGCTTCTTTAGGTGTTTTGTTGGACCCAGATAGTTAATGAACAACCAGTCTTGTGAAGAATATAGCCAAGACAGTTGTAGAGCCTGAGTCAGCAATTTGTTTAGTCTAATACTTGTTTCCCTCCCCAGTTTTAAACTACTCCTTCCCCAAGGTTAGTGTATTGTTTTTTATGGAGCAACCGGCTCAGCTGGAGGCAGGACTTCAGACAGGGGATGATACAAGCTACTGGGGGACAAGAGCAACAGAGAAATGTGTGTGGCAAAAAAACTTGACCTTTTGCATCTATCCTCTATTGTGCTGGGCAAATCTGTGTAAAATCAAATCCACTCTACAGGATTAGCTGGAAATAATCTCTAGAGCTGAAGTGGTTGAGTGTCCCACAGGAAATTTCAGCTGAGAACCATGCAACTTCTTTCCTACTAATTTCAACTGGGAATCAGATTGTAAATCAAGTAATCCATTTAAAATTAGTCTTTGCAGATTGGTCTTCCAGCAGAAAATAATAGAAGCAAGAGTAATCCACAGAGACCTGTAAAGATTCCTGCAGGGCCTGGTGGAATTTCCATTGAAGAGATGACACCTGTCCTGAATTAGCAGCCGCTGTCTTTGGCAGGGAGAAGCTAATTTTACTGGTACAGCCCTATCAATTGCAAAACAGATAATTTAAAAAGAGGATTTAGTGACTGGTGTTTAGGTGAGAAGTGGTGTTAAGGAAGCTGGGTGGAAGTGCTTTGCAGAAGGGAAATTGAAAACACGGAACAGGCTGTGCCCAGGGGAAAACCTGAAACAGGCAGTTCTGATCAGCGGTGGGCAGAAATAATGACTTGCAGAGAGGTGAGAGATGCCAAGGAGGACATTAATTTTCCATTGCTTGAAGTGTACCTGCCAAAAGACAGCCTCAGTAACCCCTTCTGGCCCTTACATGCTCCTAGGTAACAGTAAACTTTCCCCTCTGAACTCTTTCACTGTCTTAGACATCATTCTCTTCTTCTCTCCTTCTGTCTTTTAAATTGTTTTCGAAAGGCTTCCCTAAAGGGTCCTCAATCTATCAGTGTCATTTATACTATCTACAGGGAAAATCAGAGTGCGAACAGCTGCTTCCACTCGTGATACACTCCTCTCTTTAGGCCTTCTGCTGATGACCTCTACAGTACATGTGTTGAAATCTAAAATATTTATACACTGGGGTGACACTGTTCTTCTAATTAGTGCAAATGATGTTCCATGTCTTTCATAGCATCTCCTCCGAGACAGCATATGTGATCAGCTGTAGTAATAAATTTGTTCTCTCTCTCCCCTTCATCCTCTCGCTCCTCCTGCCATGCTTAAAGCTGGTTTTATTCTTGGCTGAAACCCCTTCCATTTAGCACTGCCACATTTACTGAGTATCTCAGAGTAAAACTTGATCACGATGCCTCCTGGGAACCAAGTAAATGTCTTTATAATAAGAATATGGCTAAAGCATGAGCAATAGTACGTTACTCTCAAACCTGTTGAAGCCGCTTTATTTAGGATACCACGTCTCAGATATTGTTCCTCTAAATGATATGTATGACAGTAAGCAGGACAGATTGGAAGTAAAAGTAACGTAAGCGATCGTGTTAGGGCTCATGCTCTGGAAGGAACTCAAAGCCCTGAACCAATCTGGCATTTTGTGAGCTGGAGCTTGGTCTTTCTGGCTGGGACTGAACCTGGCTGAACTCCGTCACTCCTGGCAGCCCCAAGCTCTGCTCTACCTTGGGCCCCTGCAAACTCTGCAATCAACCCTAAATAAAATGAGAATTGGCTTAACACTGGCAGGTGTCACGGGTAATATTAAATTGTCATATAACTCTCTGGGAGGCCAAAGGAGAAAATAAACAGATCTGAAAGGGATGCCATTCCAGCTGCTCATTGAGAAGCATTTCATAACACTTTCCTCAATGCTGTGTAAATATGAAATTAAATCCTTCTGCCTATAACCCTAGAGGGAGCTAAATATTCTTATACCCAAATGAATAAATTGAAACACAGAGGAGTGAAATCTCTGGAGGAGGGCAATGCTGGAGGAGAACTCTGCAGCCTTCCTCCAGCTACCTGTCTTGAGAACCCCATACCTGTGGTCTGTCCCTCAGGGCCCAGCTGAGGGTCGGTGTGAGGGATGGGAGCTCCAGGAGGGATTTAGAGCAGCTTGATTGTCTGGTCCCTGAGGCACAGCTTAGAGCAACTCTGCTGCTATTCCTCCACACGGCAGCAACTTCCCACTGCTGTGGATGGGCAGCATTGGTGCCCAGGGTTGGTGGTGATGGGCTGGCATTGCACAGCTATGAAACAGACGGGCTTTGCTGCCCCAGTTCAGCATTATAACAGCACAGAAGGTGCTGCTTTCTGCTTCTAGACCTTTCATTCTGCTGTGGCAGAAGCATATGGGTGATTTGGATGCTGATTTAAAAGCCAAAAAACTTCAGTAACGTCCGTTTTAAAGGCTGTAGTTGAACTGACTGATTTTAAGTCAGCCAGAATTTTGCCTGTGGTCTCATTTATACAATTTGTCCCAGTTGAAGATATATCAGAAAATTCAGTCACGCTTTTTGATCCTGTGCTGGTATGTTCTGATTGTGCCTTCATAAGTTAGGGCATGTGCTGCTTTACCAAGGTGTCAGGGTAGCAATGTACTTTTCCAGGGCTAATATTTGGGCAATAACAATTTGCCCATTAGGCAGTATTAAAGTTTTCTTATGATCATCCGTCTGCCTCATCTTTCCCATGGAGAGTTCTTCTGCTTTTCCTTTATTCCATTTTTTTCCCCCACTGCTTCCCACAGGTACTGTTCAGCATATGACTTTGGCCAGGCTGAAATCTGGGATGGGGACACAAGGAGGAGTTGCTGAAGAGCCCCCGCCTCTGCCCGGTCATGCCAGGATGCTTTGGAGGCCACCAGCCGGGGCAAGACAGTGGGGTCTGGCCAGGTCAGCAGTGCCACCGGGCTGCCGCAGGGTTCCATCTGGCTGTCCCATCAGCCGGTCAGGCTGACACAGCTAATCCCCCTCGCTGACAGGGACATCTGTCAGATGGTGCCAGCTTTTTGGTCATTGCCAGTCCAAGTGAGATTTAAACTGGTGTCCTGTGGATGACTTTGGATCTCATCATTGTTCCTGTAAGTGACTTTCCCTTTGTTTTTTAAATGGCAGCTTGTTCTGCTGGGTGGGTGGTACTGGTGCTGGCTATGGCGAGGTGGTCTGAACGTGGAGAAGGAAAGCCAGGGTTGAGCTAACTAGCCCTACAGGTCTTGATCTGGGAGTTCATGCTCTGCACCAATGCCTGTATAATATAAACAGGAGGGTGTATTCAGCAGTTGCTCTAAAACACATCCCTGCTTAATGTAGTCCTGACTGCAAAGGTCACAAAGCAGGCAGATGAAGGCTACTTCTAATTATTATCCTGATTACAAAAAAATCCCCCACATGTAGCCATCCATGCAGAAGCAAAGGAAGAGAAAAATCTTATATAAGGCAGCAGCTTTAGGGATTCACTTGACTTTGTGTGTGCATACGTATGTGTAACATTTGGTGAAAAATGCTCTCTCAGTTAGAACTGATATTAATCATGAATATGGTTCCAGTTCAGTTAATTGTTCTTGAACAAAAAAAAAGAAGGGAAATTTCCAGCAAGTCTAAATATCTTCTAAATATCTTACATAGGAATCTTTAATACGAAGGGGTTTGAATTCTTATTTTAATGGAAAAATTTTGCACAATTATCAATTTTTATTTTATTTTTTTTTAAATAAAGACTTAAGGGGAGGAATAAGAAACTAAAGAAAAAAGGAAGCAGCTGACCTAAAACTACACTTGTCAGATATTCTAAATTTGGCCATCTGACTGAATGAATCCATCTTTCTCACAGACCCTTCTCAGAGGAGGTGAAGTGTGATCTAGCTGTTCAGGGCGCGTCTTTCACTCGAAAACTGCCTGAAGTCTCTGCATACCACATGGATGAAAGTAGGCCAATCTTTGTCCTTTAGAGAGGCACCTGAACCTGTATCAATGAGGATTAAAATCTTCTGGGACTCTCGCCTCCAAGATGGACAGATGGCAACGCCACGTAACAATAGAAGCATCCTTGCAAAATAAATGCAAGACAATTAGTCACCTCCTACATATTGGGAGACCCTAATCCAGGCAGCAATTGTTTGATGGCATTTGAGAGTGATCAAACAAGCTATTCTTAAACTCTACTTTTTCTACAACATATGGAGGAAAACAGTTATTTCTTTCTTTTTGGTTCTGCAACTGAATGGCAAAATCAGAAATAAGAAATTACAATTCTAGGTTTTCACCTCTTTTTTAATTCACAGAAACAAGACTAACAAAAATAATTACATAATAACAACAGATCCCATGTATTTCATTTCACTTTCAGCCGTTCAGAAAGCCACACCAACACATGGTCCCATTAAGAAAACACTGCTAATACCCCTATCTTATTGCAGTGTTAATGATCCTGAGTGTTGGCTCAGGATGAGGGATACCAACACTGAATTCCCTACTCTACTGAAGAGTCTTTCATGCATTTCCTCTGGACAGGGCTCTTACCATTTATTTGTCCGGGAGCTTGCTCTGCCAACATTATTCTGTATATGTGTATTTCTAAGCAAATGCTGGAGTGTAGACTGCACCCAGCAGTCTCCCCAGGAGGGTGGCCCTGGGGTGGCAAGGATGGGCACTGGTCCCCCCTGGTGGCTCTGATTATGTCGGGGATGCCAGGGACAGTGACACAGCTCTGAGAGCAGGATGGAGCCCACATCCACATGGCACTACAGCTAAGCACCTTCCAGCTCTGCTTGAACTTTGAACTGAAGCCTTTCTAGGACATAGGCCTACCTATGGAGGACTGTGTCCAGCTCTGGGGCCGCCAACATAAGAAAGACCTGCTGGACCATATTCAATGGAGGGCCATGAAGATGATCAGAGAGCTGGAGCACCTCTCCTATGAAGACAGGCTGAGAAAGTTGGGGTTGTTCAGCCTGGAGAAGAGAAGGCTTCAGGGAGACTTTATAGTGGGCTTCCAGTGATTAAAGGGGGCTACAAGAAAGGTGGAAAGAGACTTTTTACAAGGACATATAGTGATAGGATAAATGGTGATGGCTTCAAACTGGAAGAGGGTAGATTTTGATTAAATAAAAGGAAGACATTTTTCACTATGAGAGTGGTGAGGCACCAGACCGGGTTTCCCAGAGAAGTTATAGGTGCCCTATCCCTGGAGGTGTTCAAGGCCAGGCTGAATGGAGCTTGTGGGTCTAGTGGGAGGTGTCCCTGCCCATGGCAGGGGGGTTAGAACTAAACAATCTTTAAGGTCCCTTCCAACCTAAGCCATTCTATGATTCTGTGATAAGGAAATGCCACCAGAAGTACAGGGGCTTCTCCTCCAGTGTGTGTACTTGCTTTTTTTTCTGGTTTTCAGAGCATTATCGTGCCTGGTACCTGGCTGAAAATGCAACCTCTCACTCCACCAAGGACCACTGTTTTGTTCCTCTGTAACATCCTCTCTAACTACCCTTCTCCAGCCCAGCCTAAAATGTTGCTACCAAGACCGTTTCTATTTCATACTACTCTGACCACATCATACCTGTTAATTCCTTTAAGCTCCCTGAGGCATCTGCATCAGGTTCATCAAGTCCTTGTGTTTTCTGTTAGCCTCACTGCAGATTAGATTTCACCCTGCTGTCCTATCCGATCCTTATAGCTTTAGTTCAGCCACAGAAACCCTTCCTCAGTCTACCCTTTGGCTTTTCTTTTGTGCTGCTCAACAGGCCCTGCTCAAGCCACATGCAGCTCCTGCTCACATTAGTCTCATTCTCTTCCACAGTACGAGGCCACGTTGCCTCCCGTGCCATCTCTTGGCACAGTTAAAGAGGCTTCTTACACCTCTCTTGACCCAGGAAGCCTTAATAAAGTCACTTCCCAGAGGACAGATCCTTCCTGGAATTTATCAGGTGCAGAGCAGGGCTGGCAGAAAAATTTCGAGATGTATTTCTTTCAGAGCTCTGCCCTCTCCTACTGCACGTGTCAGTGCAATGCTGCACTGGCTTCCCATGCTTAATTGATGAGTGACTGGCTTCTCCCTGCAGTGTTTCCCTTCTCAGCTCCTGACTGTTCAGCCTACAAACTGGCTGGGACTGGTGTTTTCTCCCATCATTTCTTAGTACAGAGTCTGGCACAAAGGGACTCTGATCTCTGCAGATCTAAGCCCTGCTGTATCAATAGCTAATTAAAGTTTCTGCCATATTTAGGACCCTAGTCATCCTTCTACTGACAGCGCTGTGAAATCACAGTGACTCGAAATCAGACTCAGTGATATTAAAAAATAACCGACCAGACTGAACACATCAAACGTTTTCTGACCTGTTTCACTTTGTCTCCCTTATCTGAACCGCCTGGGTGGAATTTAGCTCCTCTATTTTTAAACCTTTAACTCAGGCGTTGACCTCTTTACTGCAGTCACCCTAGGTTCCCTTTGCAGTCAAAGAAGAGAGAGGCGCCTCTGGGGTGCAGTTTGCCTGGCCTACTTTTGGGGTCTACTGTAGGACAAGATGAAAGGGACCCCGGAAACACCAGTTTCTCTGCACTGCCTGTGAAGAGACTCTTGGTAGTCATGCCACATGCTTACAATGTCAAACAAAACAGAACCTAAGTGCTGTGAGGTGCCTTTTGTAAACCATTGTGCCCACTGATAACTCTGAATAGGTGGATTATTCATAGTATATATAGAATGTTATTTGTTACATATGTTTTGTATTTATATACAGTAGCAAGTCTCTGTGTTCATCTATTACTAGAGAGCTAATCAAACAGCTGTAGTTATTATTGCAACACATTTCTTACAGTGTTTTAGATGAGAATTCCACCTCCAAATGATTCAAACTAGTATTTATACCAGACTAAACTGCAGGGTATAGATTTGGTAGGACCCCCTCCTTGGTGACTCATGGCACTTCTAGCAGTGTCACTCCAGCTCCAACTGGAAATTCAGAGCTGCACTCCGGGGAATCTGTCTCAGGATATTTCTTTATCAGAGCTACACAGAATCTTGCTTGGGGGGAATGGCTGGAACTGGAACTACTGAGTACTTGTAGCATCCACCATTAATTGATTCCTTACATGGGCACAACTCCCATGGAAACTTCATGTCTCATGTGAGAAGACAGGCTGTCCCCACTCTTTTGTCCTAGCTAACCAAAGTGAGCTCTAGAAATTTGAATCCACATTTGAATGTACGTGTGGGTCACTTGATGCCGAGACCCACAATATGCAAAATTTATAACCTACCAGTGCCATTGGATCTGCCTGATAGATGCTACTAGCTACCCGCCACACTGCGGTCATCCAAAACTGGCATTGGCACTTGCAGGAAAGGATGCTTTTTAAAAAATACTAAAAATCACACATCCTCTGAATTAACCTTGCTGGTACATTTCTTGCAGAAGGTAAGAGACTTTTTGGTGGAGGCAGGCCACACATGTCTTCTTGTATATTCCTAAACAGTAACTCTGAAGAAAGTTTTCATTTTCCAGTTCAGATCACTCTGGGAAGAAGAAATCATTCAACTTCTTTTTTTTAACTTCAGTCTGTACTTGAGAAGAACCATATCAGTCATGGCAGGGGACACAGGATTGATTGCACGGATGAGGGGAGGCATGTGGCTGTACATATAAACTAAATACATGTCCTAGGAGCACGTTCTGACAGCACTCATTTGTTTAACTTACCTACCAGGTAATGTAAAAGAATGGAAGAGAATAAGCTTCTGCCATCACTTTTCAGCAACAGTAAGTCATTTGGTCTTGAGCACAAATATTGCAGTAAAGCCTCTTGATACAAACACCATTTTGCAATAGACAATTCCGTTTATTTCCTTGAATCGGAATGCTAATTAAATCTGTCAGTGGTTCTCCTGCCAAAGATCTGCTGCTACATCTGTGAGCAAAGCTGTATTTAAATACCCTTCAGAGTCAGTAGCATTTCATTGATAAGATTTATGAAGGCAACGTAACCAGAAAAAATATATCCTGTTATCTTCTCACCTAGGAAAACACTTTGATAGGCAGATTCTTAAGTGGGTCTGTCTTTTGGTAATGGGTCTAACTTTCTGTATGGCAAATGAAAGTATTATGAATAACATTTTAATCTTTCAATGTATCTCTTTCCAATGATGAATTGCATTTAAAATGCATGGCAAAATATTTTCCCTTTCACACTAAGAGACATTGTAGCTGTTCTATTTTATGCTCGATGGAGCCTGCAGAAGCAATCCTGCTATCCTTTACATGCTGCAATCCTGGCTAGTACTCCCATGTACCTTTAAAAGAAAATTGGCCCCAATGCACTGCATTTCTTATGAAAAGCGCCACAGATCGGTATTCTCTTGGAGCACGCCCTGGAAATGAACCCAAACCATTGATCAATAACCCACTGCATTTAGGAAGTGGGGTTTTTGTGCAGGGACAGAACTTTGTAGGCTTATGAGCATGTCCCCTTTCCTATACATCTGGATTTATGTGCGGTCTGTGAAAGATGAATAGTGGGTACTTCTACCTGAATCACGCTGAATTAACAAACTGCAGCAATGCCTGCCCTAAGGCAGTTCCTGGGCAAGCCTGTGGCTGGCTGAGCACTGCCCACAGCTGCTCCATTGGGCACAGAGTAACCCTGCCTGCAGAGCTAATAACAAGAAGGTGTGTCACTTCAGTGTCAAATAGATCCTTGGCCAAACACATGGATTTTAAATCACAAAATCCTCTGTGGAAAATGGCATGATAAATCTCAGTGATGGCAAGGGCTTTTTAAAACAGGAAAAAGGGAAGATGCAGTAAACTACAAGCTGGTCAGTCTCACCTCTGTGTCCAGCAAGATCATGGAGCAGATCCTCCTGGGAACTCTGCTAAGGCACATGGAAAATAAGAAGGTGATTTGTGACAGCCAGCATGGCTTCAGTAAGGGCAAATTGCGTCTGACAAATCTGGTGATAACATTATAGTGTTGGTAGATAAGGGGAGAGCAGCAGACATCATCTACCTGAAATTGTGCAAAGCATTTGACGTCCTTGTCTCTAAACTTGAGAGATGTGGGTTTGACAGATGGACCACTCATTGGATAAGGAATTGTCTGGATGGTCACACTCAAATATTTGCAGTCAATGTCCAAGTGGAAACCAGTGATGAGTGACGTTCTTCAGGGATCAGTATTGGGACAGGTGCTGTTTTACATCTTTGTTGGCAAGACAGAGGGTGGGATTGAGTGCACCCTCAGCAACTTTGCCAACACCACAAAGCTGGGTGGCACGGTCGACATGCTGAAAGGAAGGGGTGCCATCCAGGGGGGCCTTGGAAAGCTTTAAGGGTAGCCTGTGCAAATCTCATGAAATTCAACAAAGCCAAGTGTAAGGTCCTGCACATGGGTCAGGGCAATTTCAAGTGCAAATACAAGCTGGGCCAGAAAGCCAACCACATCCTGGGCTGCATCCAAAGGCCAGCAGGGTGAGGGAGGTGATTCTCACCCTTGTGAGACCCTACCTGGAGTACTGTGTCCAGCTCTGGGGCCCCCAACATAAGACAGACATCAATCTGTTGGACTGGGTCCGGAAGAGGGCCACAAAGATGATTAGAGGGTTGGAGCACCTCTCCTATGAATACAGGCTGAGAGAGTTGGGGTTGTTAAGCCTGGAGGAGAGAAGGCTCTGCAGAGATTTTATTAGAGGCCTTTCAGTACCTAAAGGGGGCCTAAAGGAAAGATGGGGAGTGATTATAGTGATAGGGCAAGGGGTAACAGTTTTAGACTGAAAGAGGAGAGATTTAGATTATATAAAAGGAAGAAATTCTTTCCTGGGAGGGTGGTGAGGCACTGGAACAGGTTGCCCAGGGAAACAGTGGCTGCCCCATACCTGGAGGTATGCAAGGCCAGGTTGGATGGGACTTGAGCAGCCTGCTCTAGTGGGAGGTGTCCCTGCCCATGGCAGGGAGGATGGAACTTGATGATCTTTAAGGTATCTTCCAACCCAAACCATTCTATGATTCTATGTGCTAAAGCTTATGTTTGAAAACAAACAAGATTTGGATGAAACGGATTCAAGTCCATGAAAGTTAACAGAAGGTTTTCCATGGGGTCCAGGACTGTGGAGTAGGTTGCACTTTATGTGGTTGAACTTGTATGTTCTTACTGAGCTATGACTCTGCATGTGTTTACAGACAGGTTACTTCCATCCTGGGAACTTATTTAGTGGTGTTACAGGGCCTTTTTGGCTTGCTTGTGCACTTTCTGGCTTACAATTGTACAAATTAATGTGCCACTGGAAACTGAGACTGGCCAAGTCTCTGTGGTTGGCTCCTGTATTTAGGATCCCTGGGAAAATCAATATATCCTGGCAGTCTTCAGCACGGCTCAGACACCTGGAATACTCTGGCTGCTCCTCAAACCCATCATCCTCACCCAGGCCCCTCTCTTCCTGTGAAGGCAGTGGGGACCCCTAGGCCACCCACTGTGTGTCCCCCTGTAGCCTCCAGTGTAGCACCGGGGGCTGTGGGTGGTATGGGCAGAGCTCTGGGGAGGCACATGAGCAGAAGAAGCAAACCCAGAGATCCTGTTTGGTGTTGTTTTTTGTTTTTTTTTTTGTTTGTTTGTTTGTTTGTTTTGTATTTGGAAGCAATTACTTGCTATTGTAGCAGGCTGTGTGTTTGTATGTGAGCCCAGACAAGTGCTTTGCAGAGCAGCAGGGAGGAGGCAACAGTAGGAGCTGGCTAGTGCCAGCAGCCTGCCCTGAGAACCGGCTGATGCAGCTCCTTGCTGCAACTAAAAAGGCTGTTGATATATAAATAAAAAGGTCTCATCTTCTAGGAAAGCATACTGTCAGGTCAAGCTATTTGGGGCGCAGGGAGGCAAAGCAGCTCTACAGCGATTCTAACTGATGCTCATCTTCCTGCGCACTCCAGCTACTAAATCATGGGGATGCCCAGCTATATTAGGAAAAACCCTTATGCTGATAACCTATAGCAGGTGCTCTGAGGGTGGCTTTGGGGATTTTACACTGCTCAGAGATCCTGCCAAGTTCCAGTATTAAGCCAGAATTATGGCCCCTTGACGGCCTCTAAAGCAACACGGGTTCCTCGGAGCAAAGGTCTGCCTCTGTGGCTGTTATTTTCCCAGTGTAGCAAGTGTAATTATTGTTCTTAGCTGGCCATCAGTGATATAGACAATGGATCTGTGTGTCTGGCTAACAGCTGTTATCACGTATGGGATCAATATGTGCCTGCCACTGCTCAGTATTTTAAGAAGGACAAGACAGAGGCGCAGAGGGTTGCATGTAACATCTCCTCTCCCTATACCATTCTTGTTCGTAGGTTACTGGGTTATTCTAACATCTGACATATCCAGGCTAATCCACTGGAAATCAATCAGATCAGCTGGGAATGGGCATCCAGTGATGACAGATTGAGTTAATGGTCTTTATCACTGGTTCAGTGACAAGGGTCTAATCCTGCTATTTCTGCACTAATGTGCAGAACAGAGCACACGTGGGAAAGCACAGAGACAGGCAAAGGTTTGTGCAAAGGTATGCTTTTAACTTCTCACAGACTTGTACATACAAGTGGGCTGGTGCTGGAATAAATAACTTACCCTCTATGACCAGCAGAAGGTCAGGAGCAAGTTTGTATCTTCCCACACACCTCACTGATAACATTACTGACTTAGTTGTATCTATTTCCTCATCAAGATACATACATTTTAATTAGAGATGTTTCAGCTTGTCTTGCCTGCAAATATATCAAGGCTTTTAATGTTGTCACAGATATCTAAATACTGGTAATGCCAGAGTTCAGTGCTGTCCTGCTCTGGATTTTGTGTTATTTAATGTTAAGTGTTAAATTAAATGTCATCTAAGCTAGATGTGGGTTATTTTTTTCTTCTTCAGAACTGCCACCTTTCTGAAAGTGATTTGGTAGAGAACTATAGTCTGTGTTTTCCCCTGTAGATTTCAAGTTCTATTCCCCAAAGATCAGGAGGTAAATTTTTGAGTCATAATTGAGGATGCCTTGAATTTTGACTCTTTAAGGGAAGTTAGGAAAAAGCTCCCAAAACCAGACATTCAAAGTCACCAGTCATCTTTCAAAGGCTTCATCATTTCCATGCTGCCTTTCCTGTAATTTATCCTCACAGCTGTTATCTGTCTAAAAAATAGGCATTTGCACAGGAATACAAGGAATACCGGTGAGGCTGCTGATATGGGAAAAGCCAGCAGGATGAGACCTTAATATTTCACATCTAATCCTATAAATATTCTGTTTATTAGCTCCCATATGTTCTGCTAATTCCAGCTTTATATGTGGCTTACTTCTTAGGATTAGGTTTAGAACAGCAATTGGCTGATCAACAAACAGTGCACTAAAGTGGCCCTGCCTTACAGCTAGAAGTTACTTCTTCTGCTTGGCTTGTGAAAAAAAAATCATCCAGCTTGATGTCTAAGCAACTGAAACTCTCCATGATGAAAGCTGTGCCTCCTAACAGGACTCATGTATGTACAAAGACATTTCCCAATCACTGTTTCTAACCATTCCGCATCCGCGGAGGAATCTGGGATGGTGAAAATTGTCCAAAAAGGCTTATCCAAACTGTCTGCTGCACCCATCAAAATACTTCTGCCTTCACCTCTGCGGGGCTGTTCAGGTGGGATTTGCTGTGCTTTGCAAACCTCTCTCTGCCTTTCCCTGTTGCTCTTTGCCACAGCCCGGATGAGCCAGAACATCATGCCATGGTGAGCACACAGACTGCCAGCTTGGGTGGGAGCAACCAGCATTTTGAGCCAGGTGAGCAGGGATGCAAGCGCATGAGGTTGGGAATGGTGCTGGGGGGTGATTTGGGTATGGGGGCTGAGGGGCTGAGGGTGCCTGTGCAACTCTGCGCAACCTGTGCTACTTTCTGCTGGAGGCTGTCGCTGCACCCAGGTTGACAGTGTCTTTGGTTCAGTACCCAGGGCCAGACCCACCCAGTGACGGCACCAAGCTACGAATCACATTCATCACCCACACAGCCATCCAGCTGCCAGTTCCCTGGTGAGTCCCCGTCTGGATTGTTGTGTCTAGTTCTGGACTCCCCAGTTTGGAAAGACAGGGAACTGCTGGAGAGGATGCAGCAGAGGACCACCAAGATGATTAGAGGCCTGGAGCATCTCTCTTACAAGGAAAGGTTGAAGGACTTGGGTATTTTTAGTCTGGAGAAGAGAAGGCTGAGGCAACACCTATAAATACTTGAAGAGTGGGTGTCAAGAAGAAGGGGCCAGTCTTTTTTCAGTGGTGCCCAGTGAGAGAAAATGAGCACAAACTTGTAATAAGAAGTTCCATCTAAACATGAGGAGAAGCTTCTTCACTTTGAGGGTGGCAGAGCCCTGGAACAGGCTGCCCAGGGAGGTGGTAGGGTCTCCATCTCTGGAGACATTCAAAACTCACCTGAACACATTCCTGTGCAACCTGCTCTAAGTAAACCTGCTTTGGCATGGGGTTTGAACTACATGACCTCCAGAGATCCCTTCCAACTCCATATAATTCTGTGATTCTGTGACCACCTTGTGAAAACTCATCCTAAACATCAGCTGCTTGATTCATAGATGGAGTGAGCAAAAGTGAGAACACAGTTATTAAACAAACATAGGCAAGGCAGGAGAACATACAAAATACTGGTTCATTTACACATGATCCAATTAGTTAATTTTGTCCTCTGCCATTTGTATCACATGCCCAGGCAGCCGTTTAAATGCTGGAGCTTTTCCTTTATCTTTGTTGCTTCCAGGATAATTTTTCCTTCTGTCGCCTGGTTGGACTCACTGTCTCTCTTCTGAGGTCTGGATGAGTGTGAACCACCTGCGGTCCCATGACTGACTTTCTGCCCTGCCTGGAAGGTCCTGTGGCCAGCTCAAAGGGCTCCCATCTGCGCACCACAAAGGACTCAGCCATCACCATAATGAACAAGAATACAGAAAATGCTAGAACCAAAATTATGTCAGTCATGAAGCCACTGTTTAAAATAAACCCAAATAAAATTAGATAATTGAGGTGGCAAGCAACATCAATCTGCTAGTCTATAAATTAATAAGAAATTATTTAAGCTGATCAGAAGATTTCTTGCTCTATGGAAATTCACAACATCCTTCTGCTTTATCACAGAAATTAGCATGAAAAATCTCCCAGTCCATCGATTCCCTGCCTTTATATGCTTCCTTCTCCCATCCCCTTCCCTAACTTCTGCTTCACCTGGTCTTTCTGTCTTCTGACATTCCATATTTTGCCCTAGTGTCTCCTTTTTCATTTTCTCTTTCCAGAAACCATTTTCTCTTCCAAAGCAACTGTGGGCTTTAAACACGTCCTGTGTATCAGAGACTAAGGATTATATGAGGAACACCATCAGTTACAATAATAACAATAACGATAATAGTAATAGCAAGAATTCTTATCTGCAGAGGAGGATATTGAGAGCAAAACTCCCAGGAGAGTTGACCAGCGATGATCTTCAATACCTGAAGGAAGACCTTCAAGCGTCACAGCTGACAGGCAGCCTGGCCCTGAGCCATGCCCTGGGCACAGGGGACACTCTGTCCACGTTTTGAGGGATGCAACAACAGAAACACAGGAAATAAATTGCTGTTTATTATATCTCCTGCTGGCTGGCTTCAACAGAAACAACTTTCTGTCAGCAAATCTGTTGTTGTGATTTAACCCCAGCCAGCAACTAAGACTATTCAGCCACTCGCTCACTCCCCACTACCCAGTAGTGTAGGGAGAAGAATGAGAGAAAAGAAGGGGGGAGGAACCCCCCCAGAATCTATGGGTTGAGATAAAACCAGTTTAATAGAACAGTAATGGAAGGTGGTGATGGTGATGATAATAATATTAATAATGGTAAAAGAATATACAAAATAAAATTATGCAAGTTGCTCTCACCACCCAATGATTGGTTGCCCAGCCTGTCCCAAGCAGTGATCATGAATTTCTGCCCCCAACCAACACCTATTTATATACTGAGCATGACATCTATGGTGTGGAATATTCCTTTGGC
Organism: Nycticryphes semicollaris; assembly: GCA_013400055.1. Classification (NCBI taxonomy): domain Eukaryota; kingdom Metazoa; phylum Chordata; class Aves; order Charadriiformes; family Rostratulidae; genus Nycticryphes; species Nycticryphes semicollaris. The sequence goes on along the minus strand of VXBJ01001356.1, from coordinate 663,561 downwards.
CAACTGTCCATGTTCCCTCTCAGCTTCTCTGGGAAGCTGAAAATGTCCTTGATTAATGTAAACATCGATTAGCAACAACTAAACTAATATATGTTAGCAATCAGCATTATTCTCATACTAAATCCAAAACACAGCAGATAGTAGAAAGAAAATTAACTCTATCCCAGCTGAAACCAGGACAGCTCAGTCATGGAGGTGAGTAAGGTGGGAAAAGTCTTCTCCATCACTTGGTCCTGAGTGCCAAGTTGCTTCTTAAACCCAAGGGTGAAGCCCCCTTAGGCAGCCACATGTAGCACTTGCAAAGAAATAGATGCTGCCCACCTGGCTGCTGCCCACCTCAACATGTGGACATCCAGTGCTGGCTCCAACCACACGGCAAAGCAGTCATAGGGCTGAAGCACAGCTGCCAAGTGCAGCTTTTAAGCGGATGGCTTATTGCATTTCACAAAGTCTCAGGGATCTCCTGAGGCAGCCTTGCTGGATAGGTGGGAGGGGGGAAATGAGCACCCTCTGCTGCCTAGTAAGGGGGTCCAAATCTCTAACTCAGCCATGGAGATCCAAAGACTCCCAAAAGAGTCCCTCTCTCCTGGCCTTAAAAACCTTCATCCATTGCTTGGTGCTTTTCTTAATGTCCCAGCTGCAGAACAGTGAGTTAGGGCAGAATCCCAGCTGAAACTGGGAAAGTCTGTGGCTTTCAGGTACTGCAACAAAAATCCCACATATCACCCAGGGCAAGGGAAAAAAATACATCTCATGCTTTTTAAGCAAGGTTCATGATGGTTTTTCAGGGGGAATATTGCATGCATCTCAGTACACTGAAGTAGACCTGTCCTTATAATATTTCCTTGATGCTGAGACTCTTTTTAAAGGCGTGCATACCTACACATGGAAAGTTAAGTTTGGCAGAATAGCAAGAATGAAAAAATTACGTGAATTTGCAAGTTTTTCTCCTTAATTCCCATTCCATTATCAACACTTTTTCCCTGTGAAGAGTTGCCTGCTCAGACTCTCACCTTAATTTGTAAGTGCAGTTTGAAAGACACCTGATTCCTGCCTCAAAACTGTAAGGACCAGGTTTTGACCTCGTTGAAAGAGACCTGTTTGATGGGGAGGGGTGTATTTTCAAATCTGACTTATTTATGGACTTCAAAGATTTTTTAAAAACTTATTAAAGTGTTCTTATACCATCTTGTTCAGCTGGTGACAAGGGAATTTGGAAAGATTAAATTGCGCTAAGGGGTTTTAGTATTTTATGCAAAGGACAATCAAATTAAATTAAATGACAAAGTGTTGGTAGTTTTAAAAAAAAACACACCAGAAATCAACCTAATCTTAAAATCTTATAAATTATACATGTAATATGGTAATAGGGCCTAGTGAATATGTTAACTTCTCATCCTCATACAGCTAAAATGTTGATGCACAAATGTTGCACAGAAAATCACATATTTGCAGTGGGATGTAACTGCAATCTGATTTAGCAGCATTTCTTTTCAATTATCTCTTTGCTTTCCTCCCCATGAGCTGTGATGAACCTTTTCCCTTACACGTGGCTCTCCAAGGCACAAGTGAGATGCAGCTTGGGGACACATTTAGTGGCACTTTGCTGTTCTGCCAGCACCTGTGGCACTGGCTGCTAACTCTGGGGTACCATAGGGTCACTGCCCGTTCCCATTTATCTTCTCCCCTGGCAACCGGTGGGTTCAGTAAGCTTTTTGGTGGGACTGCAATCTCCTGAATTTCCCTAGTGGTTGCAACATCCAGAAGCTTTGGGTGCTTTGTTTTCTCAAGTTGATGAATGGTTGGAAAATGCAATCCTGGAGATGTTTGTGCCTGCGTATATGGAAACGGGAGCTGACAAACAGATGTCAGAAAGACAGAAATAGCAACAGGTTGTAATCTGGGGCAGCTGGCATCTCCCTCTGCTGCTGGGAAGTACTGAAAGGGACTTAAAAGCAAGGACAGAGGGTACACAGCCTGCATCCCAGATATTTTCCACGGCTTCGAGAAGACTACTTCTCATCCCTTTCCTTGCTGCCATCCTCTCAGGAAGCTGAGTAGCATTACTAGACGAGCAGTCCCATGGGCAGTGGGGGCTCTGGGGACATCCTTTGCCAGGGGCTGGGAGTGCAGGGCTGCACTCTGGGTGGCCATGCAGTACTGCAGCCCACGGCCTGGGGCATAAAAGCCATGTCTCCACTATCCTTCCATCTTTCCTAAAACTCAGACAAAGCTAACAGCTCTGAGAGCTCTACACACCCTCAAATTCTATTTAAACTGGTGAGAAGATTTCAAAATTATTGTGGGGTGAGACTGAAACACACTGGAGAAATCCTACACAGCCAGTGTCCTCACAGAAGCCTAATTTCTTTAGGGAACTGGTCTAAAAATCATAATTAACCAGGCAATGCTGCCAAGATAGTCTGTGTCTGTGGGGTCTGGCCAGGCTGGATGTTGGCTGGAAGCCCTGGGGCTTTGCTGTCAGAGAGGTGACCCCCGCTCTATACACACAGAGCACAGAGCACAGTGCCCAACATGGGGTGAAAGCCACACCAGCCACTGTGACAGGGCTGTCAGACTGCTGTCACAGTGCATGGGCAGAACTGGAGACTCACCTCCACCATCTCAGGAAGGCAGACATTGCAGAGTTTCAAAACCAGCAGCTTTTTGATGCGTGGAGAGAACAAAAGAGAAGAGCAATTATTTTCACTTACCCAAAATGCAGTGGATTATTGGTTGAGGTACATGGAAGGCAAAAGCCATAGGCGTGCAAAATGGATTGCAGCCCCTCCAGCCCAGTCAGAAGACTCCAGGCATTTTCTTATCTCTTTGAAAAAGAAGTTGTCCCACTGAAAGAGCAACTGCAAGCCTGCATACCTTCCCTCTAGTCCTTCTATAATGGCTATTTGGCCCTTGCCCCAATGCTGCAGGCAGCAGCAGGGGGCTGCAGACAGTGCTGGACTCAGCAGTGCTGCTCTGGATGGAGCTTCCATCCAAGTGAGATACCTATAGTGCTCCAGCCCATACAAAGCGTGGGCTCTTCTACTGCCTGCATCAGTCTGATAAAATCCACAGTGTCCTTAGGTTATTGCTGTATTTTGTATTATTTTGTTATGCTCATACAACACAAATGGGTGTTGCACTGTGAAAGCACAAGCTGTTCCTCTCTTCTTCCCCCTCTCTTTTTCCCTTGATTTAAAGAGGCTTGCTTTTTGGAGTAGCCATGTCATTGGGGAAAGGCTCTCATCTCTTGCTGTTGACATGCAGTGTCTCCCTGGTGTAAATGAGGTGCAGGTATAAAAAAAACAACCTCTCTCCCTCAGCTGCAATCCTGGGGCCGATCCCAAGGCTTATCGACTTCAAGGCTATCAAAATCCAACCCACTGGTGGATGATCCTTCTCTACAGACTAGATGGGCCAAGGCCAATGGGATGAGGTGCAACAAGGCCAAAGGTCCTGCACTTGATCACAACAACCCAATGCAGCACTACAGGCTTGGGGAAGAGTGGCTGGAAATTTGCCTAGCAGAAAAGGACTTGGGGTTGTTGGTCAATAGGTGGCTAAATATAAGTTGGCAGTGTGCCCATGTGGCCAAGAAGGCCAACAGCATCCTTACCTGTATCAGGGATAGTGTAACCAGCAGGACTAGGGAAGTTGTCATCCCCCTGTACTCAGCACTGGTGAGGCCCCACCTCGAGTACTGTGTCCAGTTTTGGGCCACTCACTACAAAAAAAACCAAACATTGAGGTGCTGAAGGAGGTCCTGAGAAGCGCAACGAAGATGGTGAAGGGTCTAGAGAAAAAGTCTTATTAAGAGCAGCTGAGGGAGCTGGGATTGTTCAGCCTGGAGAAAATAGGCTGAGGGGAGACCTTATCGCTCTCCACAACTACCTGAAAGGAGGTTGTAGCGAGGTGGAGGTCAGTCTCTTCTCCCAATTAACAGGTAATAGAATGAAAGAAAACAGCCTCAAGTTAGGCCAGGGGAGGATTAGATTGGATATTGGGAAAATTTTCTTTACTGAAAGGGTTACCAAGCATTGGAACTGGCTGCCCAGGGAAGTGGTAGAATCACCATCCTTGGAGGTATTTAAAAGATGTGTAGACATGGTGCTGAGAGACATGGTTTAGTGGTGGTTTTATCACAGCTACGTTGATGGCTGGACTCAATGATCTTCAAGGTCACTTCCAACCTATATGATTCTATGATTTTTATCATAATTTTCACAGCTTCTTGCCTGTGCTCCAAGCCTTCTCATGAACCCCAGGGCAGTGCAGGAGCCAGGAGTCATGAGCAGTCTGCTTACCAAGCACCCAACCCATGGAAACCATTTTCAGTCTCAGCAGCCCAGGATAGGACTGAATTGATGGTTACCGAGCCTGTTGAAGGGCTGGTGAACAGAGCAGACTGCAGGCAGCCTGAATATTTATGCTCCATGACCCCATTGCATGTAAGCATGACTAGCCTCTTTGGGCTGATGGACTAGATCTCTTTGTATTAGGCATTAATGAAAATATGTTGCATGACTATTGGAAAAGAAGGATTATGGACTTGCTGGGGCTCTGATATCAGATGGCTAAGGTTTAATTTTGCTTTGCTTCCTTTAATGCAGGAAAGCAAGCTAGGACCTTGATGCATAATGTCACTGCTAACTGAGAATCATAAAATCCCAAGGATGATCATAGTGCAAGCATAAATATGTATATTGCATCAGCAGCAAGTGCAGATGCAATATAAGACTTTCAGGCTAAGGACTTTAATGTGGAATTCTCTGACCAAAATTTAGACACAGTAGAGTCTGATCTTGTAGCTTCAAGTCCTCTTCAAAATCAATGGTGAGAAGTGGGCACTTCTAGGGCACAATTCATCTGACCTGTATTAGACCTACTTTAGGATAACATGAGCCCCACAGGTGTCTGTCTGTCTTCTCTGATCATAGAGGGGCTTTGGATACGTAGCCCTGGTACCGAGCCCACTGTAAATATCTGACTTTGGTTAGGGGAATCACATCCCAAGCGAAAAAATACTTTGAGTCCTTATAGCACGAAACCAGGAGAGGAATGGTAGGTAGGAAGCGGGATAAGATTTGTTAAGACTTCTCCAAGCTCTCTTGCTATTAGCTTGCCCAGCTCAGCTTGGGTCAAGCGTAAAACCTCTGCAACGCCCTAGAAAGGAGTTGTTGTCTGACAAGAGGGAGAATGGGACATGTCAACCTGAAATCCACCCAGCACAGGTAGCTCTTGTAAGATTTTAAGGGAAGGCAAGAAAGTTGGGTCCTGAACTTGGGGAGGTGCTTGTAGAACTCAGGCCTGACTTCATCAGCTGCTGTTCAAGGTCTTCCCACAGCTGGCTCCAGAATAACCAGTGTCCTTAGCTTTCTATGGCTCAGGCATATCCCAAGCAATGATTATTTCCCACCCTTAGACCCAGAAGCATTTTCTTAGAATAGACTTTTAAAAAGAAATCCTTCTTTCAGCCCAGCAGCTGTAGGCAGGTCTTGACCCCTGATCTCACTCTCTAAGGCCAGATTACCCCCTACAGAATACCTGTAATTCAAGCATTTGATTTTTCCCAGTAGGGCATCATTTCTGCAAATGAAGCCTATTTGTATAATGAAACATCAAGTAGTTCACACAGGGATGCAGAGCAGTCATATAGGGAAAGAGCTCTCAGATTAAATGCTGTGCCAAGAAAGATTTAATTGCAGTTACTGTACAATACAAAAAAAAAAATTAAAAAAAAAAAACAACCTGCAGGAACAGGCTGTTTTCATTTCCCAGCAATTGCACAACAGCAAGCCTACCTCAGTGCTCAATAAGCTCCTGTTGCCACTAATTGGCACCCTTGCTGACAGGTCCACGCGGAGGAGATGAGGTCTGGACATCTTGCAGGGGCAGACCTGCTCCCACACCTCCACATGGGCAGGAAAGACACAGATAGCTTCTTGCGCCCCGTGCTCGGCGACAGGCGGTGGCCCTGGCCCCTGGCACCTTTCAGGACTTCTGCAAAAGAATTTCCTCAGATATGAAGAGAGCAAGTGTGTGCACAGCCATGCTGATATCAGATGAGGGAGTCGCGCCAGGAATCTGAGTGTAGTTAGCAACTTTGTAGTGTGCAGAGACACCTACTCCTTGGGTTTAGCGAGCGTGTAGATACCTGTATAGCTGGAAGCATAAGCTTCAAGTGCTTTCTTCCATGGGGGCCTTAAGAAACCTGTGAGTTCCTCCCTATCTCATTTACTTATAGCATTCAAGGTGATCACAGCCTTTTCCCATCCTAACCTTTGTGCTAGTATTTCCCACATTTATTTCCTTAGAACATCCCCTTCTCTCTTGCTGTTTGCCACCACGTTCACTTCTCTTGTCCCTGACAGAGTCTAGAGTTTTTCATGTGGAGGTAAAGTTTATTACTGATTCTGGAGTGAATCTTCAACTAGGGTCACCCAGGATCTTTACTTGGCCAGGGACTGAACCAGCCCCTTCTCTCTGCCATTTCTATATCAAGTGACAGCTTCTCCCAGGGTGAGGCTTAACACGGGCGCTTAATGAAGCAGCCAGGGAATTTTAGGAAAAAAAGAACAAACTTATGAGATATCCTATTTTATGTAGTCTACTTATTTCTCAAACAACAGTTAACTGAGCTGAAAGGGCTGATACAGCTTATAGAGGGTTCCACTACTACTTGCGTTAGACAGAAGCGTGGGTTTCAGCCAGATGGCTCTCTGGCTGCGAGACTGTGGGCTGAGTTTGTACCTCAGACATTTAGATGTTCCCATTCCCTTCAGTGGGTAATTTGTCTGTCTAAGGTGTTTCCAGGGTGTTTTAAGATATTTCCAGGAGTTCTCTAGATATTGAGAGTAGACTAGGTGTGTTTCCATTTGGTTTAACAGTACTAGCTGTGAATACTGCACCAACACGTGCAAAATCCTAAAGGAGGATTACCTGAAACTCTCCAAGGGTTAAGGCGTTTTTTTGTTGACTTCTGCAGATTTTAGAGCATGCTCAGCTATATGATTAACTGAACAGACTAAACAGGATTTCAGCCCTACCATTAGCAGTTCAGCAGAAGGGAAGAGGACAGGCAATGACAAGGCTACGCAGTCTTCCCTCTTCAGCTCTTTCTGCTGTTTTGCAGAGACTCAGTCACCCTTGGGACTGTATCTCCCCTTTCTGACAAGCATTTTAAAGCTGGAGGATAAGTCTGTGAGTGTCGAAGAGGATAGCAAGGTAGTGCATGTAAAAAGGAGTCATTGCTAAAGCTGCCTGCAATTTTCCAGTCCAGGTTGCCTTCCAACAGCAACCTGGGCTTTTGGAACAGTATTATGCACACAGAAGCACTCTATCAAAAACGTCGAGCTGTTGCCAAATATTTTCCAGCCAAATCTAGGTTTAGTTTTTGACAAGAAAAAAAAATATAAAATGTTCCCACGGCTGAAAATTATCTCTGCAGTAGCTCTGTCTAATTGCTGGAAATGCAGACTCATATATGAAGGCTATCTTGCTACAATACTGTAAGGAACTTTGTGAATGTGTCAGCAGTAAAAATGCCTGAATTGTAACTCAAAATTCTTGCAGCAAGGCAGAGAGAGAAGAGCAAAATCTGATTGCCCGTCAGTAAGTAAGCATTTTATTTTTGTATGGAAATAAGTGTTTCCATTCTTAAGGACTATGTAAGTGCTAATCACAGCTAGCTTATTTTTACAGTAGGCTTCTTGGGACTGGAAAGTTGATAGAACAGAGAAATTACTTTTCATTAATTAATATTTATGTGCCACTGATATTTTAAGTGGTCAGAAGGGAAGAGTCCTTAGAAAGATGGCCTCAGTATCATAGCAGTGAAAGCCTGATTAAACAGGCAGTTGATGGGATCTGATTTATTCTTGCTGCAGCTTAGTGTTAGCAGCTCCTACCTAGTCTCAGCTCTGCCAGTGAATTGGTATATAGTCCTGGGAAGATGCTTAGCTCCCAGGACTGGCGGAAGGCAGCCTCAATCCACCTCAACCACTGTTTTGCAGGAGCTGGTGCATTCCAGGCATTTTCAATTGCCTCAGAGAAAAGAAAGGAGCAGGCATGGATCAGACCTCAAGTCTCTCATTCCTGGAGGAGGCTCAGGTCACCAGTGAAGATGATGGGAATGGCATTTCAAGGGTCACCTCCCTTCTTTCCCCCGTGCTTTCTCTTGGCAAGGTCTGCGCTTGCTCCCAGCACACAATGGGATGGAGCAGGACTAGGTGTCCCTGCCTGAGCCCAGCTGGCACGGTCCAACACCGGGGCTTGCTCCTGTGTCTCTCCTCAGTTCTGCTGCTCCATCCAGCTCCTCTGCTCCTGGGAGGTCTCTCTGCAGTGGGAAGGTCTCTGCCTTATCCCCTCCTGAGCCTCAGAAACTGCTGGCAGTCCTCCAGCAGGTATCACTGCCTGCACATCAGACACCGGCTCCTAAGGAGATTGAGCCTCAGAAATGTTGCGGTTGAGGCCAGATATTAAGATATCCATGCTCTAGTTCAGGCACAGTGTGGGGGAAAGATATTAAATAAGCAATAATTGCTTCATATGTTTAATAACCATGCTGGAAAATCACATTTTGACTTTAAAATTGATAATAAACACATGCAATAAATAAAGGTAATCATGCATTACATGTCCATGGCAGTGATGATACCAAGGCTATTAAAACAGTATCAATCAGGCACTGGAAATGGTTTATATTTAGCACATCTCATTTTAGATTAAACAGACTCTGTTCTCAATTATCCAGTAATTACCTAGAGGCATGAAGGCATGTACACAAAGCTGCAGCAAAGAGACTCTGTGAGCACTGGCTTACTTTGCTGTTGGTAAACTTCATTTTGTCAGGATTAATTGGTGAGAAGGCTGGTGATGAACACATGACAAGCGCAACACTCAATAATGCTTGAATAAAGTGAGGGAAGCAAATGTTTTCCATCAAACCTCTTCAGCACAGGAAATGTGATTAATTAAGCACATTCATCTAATTACCGTATGAATTCTCAGGAGGTAAACGTATACTCCGAGGCAGATACGCTGGCTATGATTCCAGAGGCTAGATTCAATTTATTTTTTATGTGGGGTTTTTATGTAAACATTAAATAAGTTTTTTTTTTAAGGAGAGATCTTAACCATGATTGGTTTCCAGCACAGGATCAAAGCTGGTCCTAATCACCAGTATTCATCAGAGCTAACGACAGCTCTTCCTTCAAAATAACTCTCTGGGTTTTCTATTACCTCCAGTGAGACCGAGCATTAGGAAAAATGCAACCACCAATATGTTCATTGGATGTTGGCTGTGTCTTACAGGCCTCCAGCTTTCCTTTGCATTAATAGTGCTTGGGTGCACAGGGCTGGAGCTGCTTTTCTAATTAGCATCAGCAAACAGAGGACACAAGGCTCCAAACTGTGTCCATAAAGAATCTCCTCCGACACTCGGTACCACCTGAGGACAAACCCTTTCAAATTCGAGAGCCATAATGTTGCTTTCCTTAATCCAGGCACAGGTACCTACAACAGCAGCTGTAGGGGACGCTGAGCAACCAGTGCTTTTTGCAGCCAGGTGAGGGGAGCCCACAGGGCAGGGCTGCCACAGTGGGTGCTGGTAGTGTGTTCCCCCCTCCTGGCCATCTCCACCAACCTGACTCTGCCCCTGGGCTGCCTCCCAGCGCTTTTAGCCAGCACCCAGCAAAATTTGCTTCCGCAACAGAAATTCTCGTTTTGCCTGGGAGAGGAGAAGCAGCAACTGCAGGAACGGTTCAGCCAAGTGACCCAAAGGGCAGTAACCGCTGCAAAGACCTCCCCTTGTCCCAGCATGGCCTAGGGTGCGTGCCTAGGGAGAAATTGCCCCCCCAGTCACAGGGTGCTCCTACCCTGTCTCACAGATGAAGGCTGAATGGGCTGAGCTATACAGCCCAAACAGATACACAATCACAGCAATGCCTTGCTGTGGCTTTGTGCAGAAACACCAAATATCTGGGGGAGTGAAGCTGAGGAGAGGAAGACCAAAGCTAGCAGCGAGGGGAAAAGATGCTTCAAACATCCACCAGCGCTATCAGCACTGCTTCCGCTCCATCCCCCTCTCCCTTCCCATAGGAAAAACCAACACATGGTGCCTGTAGCCTTAAAAAGATCATTGCCAGACTATAAATAAACAGCCATCAATTAACTGCATAAATACCTACAGTCCAGAGAGCTCTCCTTCTGCGCCTCTAAGGTAACTAACATCGTCATTGCTCACCATCACAGGTCCTGCCATATTTGTCTCATTAAACCCAACAGTGCCTTGGTGTTTACCAATGTATTCTTTCTCAGGGTTTACAGCAGCCAAGTCCATAGTGCATTTAAAGTCATCAGAGAGACTCTGCCTGACTTCTGTGGGCTTGGATCCCTTCCAAGGGAAATATTTTCCTACTTAAGTAACTCTGAAACAAGGCAATCACACCAACAAAAAAACCCTCCGAACTCTGGAACGTTCCTTTTAAAAATATGTTGATGACAACAGAGAGCAAAGAAATTCTAGCACTGGGGATATATTTTTAATGTTGCTTCAATCAAATGCTTCAGAATAATGAAAAACTTGCAAAATAAAACTGTTTGTGTTCATGGCCTTCCCAGCTATGGCTGGGCAGTGAGGGTGGGAATTACTAAGAGATTCTGGTCCAAAGGAAACAACTAAGGAAAGCAAGAGTTTTCTCAGGCATCTGGCAGCTTGCTAGCTTCCCCGAGAGGGGCAAGGAGAGCAAAGGGTGGGGGAAGCCTCATGGTGTGATGCAGCCAGTACTTCTCCTTACAGTCCCCTGTCACTGCCGCTTTGGTGTGACCCAACTCATTGCAATACCAGGTCCCATCAAACAGCTGGAGACCTTCCAGAGCATTTCAGTAAGGACATTGTACTTAGATGAATACAGCTGAGGATACATCCCCACGGGAGTAGTCAGGGTTCAACTTGGTCTTTGCTTGCTGACAGCAGCCCTGGGAGGATCCCATGCAGCCTAAATAGCTCATCATGGCATATACTGCAGGTATATACAGCAACAGCAAGTGAATACACCTGTGGGTAGGTAGATATCTGAGAAGGCTCCTGTAATCATCCCTGCAATGTAATCAGTGCTCTGCCCTCTACTTAGTGCGTAATACCTCCTTGAGTAATGCTGGCAGGATAATTAGTGCCACTTCAGCAGGGTGAGCCCAGACACGGAGTGCTGGAGCAACCAGGTGACTCGCCCAGGATGTCTTGGCTCCTGACAATGGTAACCAGCTGGTGTGGTGGAGGAAATCCTTGTGGTGCTCTATGGGAGGGCAGGCATAGGCCCTACTGAAGCATTTGAGGGTGAACCAAGCTTCCAGCAACAGCAGTGAAAACCAAGACTACCTAACTATCACAAGATGTCTAAATACAAGAGTTATTGTTTGGGAAGACTGCATGAGAGATGCCACATGGACACCAGAGAGCCTGAAATCATGTCTTGATTCTCAGGAAAAGCATAAGTCTAGCATAAGTGTGCCCACTCTACTTCCTAAATCAAACCCATACATAGGTGTCTCTCTGACATGGTTGAATTGGTGCCTTCCATTGAAATGCGTGTCTATTTGTTTCGGCTATGACTTAGGATACCAGATTTCTGTGTGTCCTGCTGGGATGTGCAAACCCTCTGACATCTTTGCTCTAAAAATAAGCCTGAATTGCTGCTTTCCTCAGTGAGCTCTTTGCTTATTTTGGTTTCTGCTCTCTTTCATGAGGTGGTGGCACTTTATGTGGCCAGGGCCTGTAAAGCACTCTGGGTGGACTTGTGCAATGTGATGACTCATATAGATCTCTGTCCATTGCATGGGCTTCTTGGGAGACAACTGTGAGGGACGCAGGAATCAGACTCCCACCAAAGTGCAGTGCAGGACTTGGTCTGCAAAGCCACACTTTTTTCTTTGGGTTTGGAAGGGCAATCCTAGAGTTCACCTTACCAATACACACCAAAACACAAAGGACTCACCTCTCCCAGTGTGCATTTAAAGGGTGGATATCAAGGTAACAGGTCTGCTATTTTGAAAGCCAGTATAGGAAATAGTATTTGTGATAGATCTTAGGCAGGCACCATCTGCCTAGGACATGTTCCACGTTCTTCCCCTCCTTTGCAACTCCTTTGTGGTTTCCAGGTGAGGACCTTGCTTACAAGGTCACCCTTGAGTTAGGTCTCCCATCATGGAAACCAAGGGGAAGACAGCATCACAGTCCAAGAAACTGAGTTTCTGTCCTGTTGAACATACAGTAATATGGGGGGAAAATAATAGAACAAACACAGGAGAACTTGAAAACAGCAGAAATAGCTGTTGCCCTTCCCAGCCCTGTGAGTCTCACCACAGGGGCATGAAGGGACTGTCTTGGGTGCTGCCCTGACAATGTTTCTAAGGTAGGAGGTGACCTGCAAACTCTGCCAACAGAGACCAATTGGTCTCCTGCATCTGAGACTCAGAAAAGGGTACTTGGAGGCAAAAAAAAAAGCCATCAGTGAGCAACATGATCTGTAGGAAAATTCAAAATGCAATAGAAGATACCCACGCAGGTCCTATGCTGCTCTCCCTGCTCTTCCCTCACCTACACTGAAAAGCAACGTGGTGTCAGGAAGAGTGCAGGGCTGGATCTGGCAGGACATGAGCCAGACGTGACAGAAGGCTCCTTCTTGAGACTCCAGCTGAGCTCTGGTGTCATCAGGTAAAGGCCTGGAGAGGAGACATTTCATATTTAAAACCCATATTCACATTTCTCCAGTTTGCCTCAGCGTTGCTGTCTTGCCACGACTGATGATGGGATGAGTCCCAGTACACTGCAGAAACCCACCCATATGCCCTTGTGAAAGCATCTCCTCTTGTGTGTCCATGTCCAGCTGTCAGTTTCTGAAACAAACACCCGCATTTGTTGAAAATTAATAACATACGGGAGAGCTGTGAACTGAAATTGAATGTGGGATTTTGTAATAACTGGAATATCTGGACAAGGAAAGATTAGTAGATGCTGTTCATGCCATTTCTAAGGTGACTAAAGCAGCAAGTTATTTCCACTGCATTGTTAAGGCATTACTTACCAAATATATCCTATAATTTATATACAGTGAGAAAAGGCTAGAAATGTGCATGTTTTCAGAGTACTGGACTGAATGAAAAAGAAGCAGTTTTTCCTTAAAAACAAGTCACAGATGTCTCACAATTCTGGAAGCAGATTTATCCTAGAATTAACTGAGAGTAACCTGGGGCAGATACCTACTTTTTGTTCACCTTTTAGATGGTGCTGAGCACAATAGAAGATCTGAGATACTGCAGGAGTATAAGGATCATAAAGACACCAGAGACCCAGTGCCCAAATCCATTGGCATTTTTGAGATCACTAGTCTGTAACATTAATCCGTAAAGAATCAAGGTTACAGGAATGTGTTAGTGTCTACTATAGTGCAAAGCCCCTCCTTCTCAAGGACTTCTTTCCCAGTACAAAAAGTGAATAATCACATATTCTCCTGTTACAGGCAGACTCTCATTTTCTGGTTTGGGGGGTCATAGATTTCTCTAAATGTTGACTGATGCTGTCCCCAGCTTTTTTATCTGGGAGACTACACACTGTAATAGCCCTCCTTGTATCCATAATGCCTATAAAGAAGAAGAGTGACTCAGGATGCTGGGACCTGTGTGGAATCCCACTCAGAAACAATAAAAAAATGAATGCTAAATAAGAAAAGCTCAAGGTGGATCAAGCATTTCATGAGCATTTGGTAAACACTGAGCTCAGGGTAGCAGGATAAGATATATATCGGGTGAACTACCTTAAAGTCCTGGGGATACTGTTGAACAAAAAGAGATGATAATTTGTCAGGCTTCCCATACCCATAAATTCAGAAGCGCAGTGATTCATTTCCAGTCCAGCAATTCAAAGCCAAAGGTGTGCTAAGCTGGCTTCTTGACATTTGAGAACAGAAGCTGTCTTCAACCCAGCACGAGAAACAAGATTAGCCTTTCCAGATTAGAAGGAAAATATTAGTGAAGCACTAGAGGGTTCAGTGTGGGGTCTTTTTAACAGTGCCAGACTTGGATGATGATGTTGAAAGCACAAGCTGCCAAGTCTAGAAATATTAATTTACTTATTGCCTAAGTACCTCACCTGATGGTGAAACACTGTTCAGGATAGACTGCTATAAAGCAAGGATTCTTGGAATGAGGTCATAAGGCACAGCAAAGATACCTAAAAATCTAAAAGAAGGACTTTAAATTGCCATATGAAAATTTCCAAAGCACTCTGCTAAGTACATCTGCAAGAAGAGTAAGAAACATGAAACTGGGTGACCTGGCCCAAACAAAAAGGGAGGACCCTATTGTTAATATCACATGTGCCTCACTAGAGATATTATATCTAAGCAAAGAGTACATTATCATTTTCAGACCTGCTAGTAATCAGAAGATAGATTTTCCTCACAGTTTTGGCGTTTTTTACAGTTTCAATATTTTTTCTCTTTACTTACTGCCAAATCTCAGACTAAGTAAGGGCAGATTTCCTATGAGATGACAGAATTATGTGTGCGTATTAGTCACTAGCTCTGGAATTGCATCGATCTCTTCTTTTATTTTTCCTTGAGTTATTTCATAAACAAAATCACCCAGCAGAAGATAGCTTGATAGCCTCCATGGTGTAATTTTAGGGCATGTGCGTTGCCTAAGAATGGTGTTTCTACACTTTTCATCTACTAGCTTTAATTTGTTTGTTCAGCAGAGGAGATCAGAAGCTGTGTGGTAGAGACTTAATCCAGCAAATGCTAATCCATCAGATCAGGGCCAGAGCGCTCTGCACCACTTTGGCTTCAGCCCTAGAGAAGGCTCAGTTTGGAAATCTGGGTTCCCTGCACTGTGTGCTGCACGGGGGTGTTACCATCCCCGCACTGTGATGTGGGCCTCCCCATGGTGAACCACATCTCTGTGTGGTGCAGATCAGCTGTGTTGCCTTCCTCCGGATGAAGCCACAGTATTTTAACATGAAACAAAAACATAGGCTTGTACCTGACAATTCCAGCTGTTCAAGTGGAATTATAAACAAGCAAAAAAAAAATCAATTATCTAAACATTTTTTATTTATTTGACTGTGGACATGAATAGCAATGTACAAACTTCCTTTGAAGTCAGCTGTCCTCCTCCCAGAAGATAAACCAAATTGACATAGAGCTGTACATGTCTGTGATGTCTTTTCTTCCTTGCTCAACAAAAATCCTATGGAAGAAGCACTGCTGGATTTGAAATAAGCTACAAATAACCTAAGTTCAAATGTTAACTAATCACACACTGCCTTGGTATGCGGTGCTACAAGCACTGACTAGTTTCTGACACACAGGAAGCCACAGACCATGGTACGTACCTCTGCTGGGCTCACGGGCTGCGAAAAGGGATGCTAAACGCTATGTTCTGCGTGCCTTGTGTGGTCACTAACAGCGGATGTGGGCCTCGCTATTTGAAATGTATCCATGAAAGGTAAAATAAGAGAAAAAAAAAAAACAACAACCTTCTCAGAGTGTTGCAATGAGAAAGTGCTGCCCATCAGAAGTTAAAGTAAGTCGCAGTGTGAGAGTACGTGCTCCGCGCTTGAGCCCACGGCAGTATGCGCTGCACAGAACAACGTGGCAGGTTCAACAAGAGCTGGCATCACCGTTTCTCTCAAAAACATGCTGCCTTTCTAAAATTGCCTCATGCTGGGTTCTCCTGACTTGAAATCCAGGCTACATGGGGCAGTTGGTGTTTCTTGCCTGGCTTGGATTTGTAGACCCCATGAGCCCATGGACCCAGGGCATCAGCTCCAGGCAGGGCAGAGGCGAGTGAGCGGTCAGCTCAGCATTACGTTTTCCCAGCTCCATGGTGGGCAAACATATCCTGCACCATCCTACATGCAGGGGAAAGCAAGCAGGCCTGAGGACATGTAGTTTTTCCTTTCTCTCCAACTATCAGTTCACACCTTTGTAACCTCTCTGGTTTTGTCCAGGTACATGGGAGCAGATCCACTTCTCATCGGCTCTGGGAGATCGGACTGCTGGGTTCTGGCTTTGTCATGTCTGTAATTCTCATGAAACACAGATTTAGCAGGTTTTGGTGAAATTATTCCAATTTCAAGGCAGCTTTTGTAATCAGAAGCCCCTTTCCCAGAACACTTTCAAGCAAATCAGTTTGCAACAGCATCATTTATTGTTATGGCTTAATGATATATTAGGAATACTTCTGCCCTGGCAGTAGGGCTGTCTGTACCAACCTTCTCCTCCCTCTGGGCAGTTGCCAGACACCACAGTGCCTTGGCCGCTCTCCAGTTTCACTCCACTTGCTGCTGAGAGCTGCTTCAGGTATTCAAGTTAAGCCTCGCCTGCTGTGCTCACTTCTTAGGCTTTGTACTTTCCGTGCTAGAGTGACCAGCCACTAAAATAAACCTGACAGGGCTTTTTTTCTTTTTTTTTTTCCTTTTTTTTTCACCTATTGCCTCACAAATACAGCTATTTAACACAACCTGGAGCCTTAATCCGTCTGTTTGCTTTTTTGGCCAATAAAGGCAGTAAAAATAACAAATCATTATTATTGTTGTTATTATTATTGTTGTTGCTGTCAACAAATTATTAGTATTGTTGTTGTTGTTATTTAGGCATCAAGATCAATTTTGATTTTTCTCTTTTAAAGATAAACTTACCTCCCAAATCCAAATAACCAAGTTACCTCCTGTTATGGCAATTAGTGAGTTGCACTGAATTTCTCCCCTCTCTCCCTTTTTCTTACTGGAGAATAACCCAGGTGTCTCCTGGCCCCTGAGAGGAAAGCAAGCTCTAAATCAACAGGTAGCAATTAAGATAGGGAACTCACTGATACTGTGACTTTCAGGTTGTTTTGAATGGCACTGACGGCCTTGACTTTCTGTGCTCTCCTCGCCAGGCCATAAACCAGCTGGGAGCCTGGAAAGCCAGTAGTGATAAGAGGCCAGTACAAACACAGCACCTACCTGCAAGTTTTGACAGTGTCAGTTCTTGCAGTCATAGCTGTATTGCTCAAAGGAGTAGGAAAAAGCTGGGTAAAAAGTTTCTGACAAGGTTTTTGTGTCTGGAAATATCCCGTGGTCACAACCACAATGTCTGAAAATCCTGATTCTGAATGAATTTCTTCTGAAAAGCAAACTGAAATAAAGCATTGTGATAAGAGCCCTGTGGAAACACATGAGGCTGGAACATGTCAATCTGACATTTTCAAATACTTTGAAATTAAGAACACAATATAAGGAAAGCAAAGCTATAATTGAAAAACCTGCATTTCAGGTTTTGTCCCATCACGAACAATAAATACTCCCAAATTTAATATTACCCAGAAATTCCAAAATTGCTTTTTTTATCATGGCTTCATTGGTTTTTTTTTTTAAATTTGAAAATCTTGTAAAACAGCTCCAAAGCTGGTAGTCTGTAAACTCTTCACGCACAAAAAAAATAGGAATGTATTTATATTGTATTGCTTTTGATTAGTCTTCTTTCCCTTTGCATGCAGAGGAGTTTTACTTTCCATGCTTGAACAACACATTTAAATTGTAAGAAAATTTAAAGGTAATTTTAGATGGAGACACAATACAAGAACAGGGTTTATTTCTCATTTTATTTACTTAGACTACTGAGCTAGTAAAAAAAAGGACACCTAAGGTAAGTACAGCATGACAGCACATTTGAGGTACAGCAATTTCAAACCATCTCTAAATTACCTCCTCCTCATGGAATTTGCCTTTGTTTTCCAGTGCCTGGAGAAAAAAATGAAATTCAATAACATGAATAAGGAGTAAAACATGATAAAATGAACTCTGAAAAAAATGAACTGCGATAACAGAACTCGTGTGCTAATAAATTTGTGGCCTGTCAGACCAAGGGCTTCATAGCAAAGCACCCTCTGCATAAACTACCTTAGCCAGAGAGGGTCACGTCTGCCTTTACCCCAGGATGTCAGCGCAGGTGCCTGCATCGATCCCAGCCGCAGTGATACGGCTGGGGAATAAAATCAGTAGGCAGAAACAAAACTGGCACTTAATCATGTAACGAGTGCTGAAATTTGATGAACGCTGCTCTGTGTGACCAGGTCACCAACGCTATGCTGTTACGCAGGAAGGGACCATACTGCCTGCAAGTCCTGGTATGGAAGAGAATGGAAAAAATTCCAGTGTTTCTATGTCATTCTTCATCCCACCTCCACTGCAGTGCTCATTTGAGGCTCATGTGAGTTGCCGCTCAGTAAGGAAGAGAAGCAAGACAAAATGCAGCACCTCCAGCTGCATGGAAGATCTGGCTGACTGGGGAGCTGTGCACTGAGAGATGCCCCAGCCCTCCTTTCTCCCCACTTTTTTTGGTCCTAAGAAAACATAAATGGGGAAAACAAGCTCCCTTTGTTTCTTAGGCACTGGCAGCTCTTCGTTCCAAGGCCCTCATTCAGTGCTTTTCACTTGTGGGAAGCAGGCAAGGAGGGAACCCAGCCTTTCTGTGAAGAATTTTGGCCCCCATAAAAACCTCAAATTACTGACAACATGCGACGCCCTGTCATACTGGTGCATCTCCCTCAGAAATGGTCTAATTTTAAGCCTCCAGCTTACCCCTTCCAGTGCTGCACTGCCATTTTCCTTGTGCCACAGCAGTGATGGCTGCCACCCATCCCAGCTTTGCCGGTGGGCACAGGCCAGGAAAGCAGCACCAGGCAATTGGACCACAAGGCAGTGAGTTGGGGTTTATCTTTTGATGCCTTACAAAATCTCTGCAGAAATTAAATAAATAGCTAATGCCTCTTCTCTGTGTATATTGGCATCTGCACACCAGGTAAATGACCCCACTTTGGGACAATGCCATCTCCTTAGCACGTCCATCCTCATCCTCTCAGGTCACAGCTGTTTGAATTATATCCTCTGTGTTGTCTCTGATTCACACCAGCTAGGGACAGGGAATGGATCCTGCCTGACAGCAGTTTGGTGGGTTATGAAACCTCAGCAGCCCCACAGCCCAAGTAACCTCCAAGGGCTGCTGCTTCTGGCACCTCTAATGCCTATTGCAGCTCAGTCCCTGGGCATTTCATTGCACATTAAAAAACCTCATTCATCACTTGGCACTAAAATAGTACATTTACAAACATTCAAAATATTTCTGTGCAAGAATCCACCTCCATAACTACAGCCCAGTTGCAGAGATTTTATTCAGGCTTTAAAAGGAATTAAAGTGCTTAACTTTTAGGCACAAAGTAAGCTTGGGAAAATTCAGGTGGCAGACCAAAAAACCCATCCAAAGTTACAGTGACAAAATACAGCCTCTCTAGTTTATCAGTCTGTACTCAAGTGGCTGGAGACAGCAAAATACTAGCCGCTTGCGGATGTTTCAGCAAGCAGGTAAGTGCCCAGATCACAGTTTTTACTGTGAAATGATCATTTGAAAAACCTGCAGTCACATCTATTTCTAGATCATACATGGTAAAAAAAGTGTTAGAAAAATAAGAACTGTGATGGTATTTCGACCTGCCTCCATACGGTTAGGACAATTACCAAATAGATGAGGGATTTATCAAATCTGCACTGTTGGTCTGTCTCTGCCTGTGCTGCACATTCACCATGACATTTTGGCCCACAATTGATCAGTTTTGCCTTATTGCTTAAGCACAGTTTTCTTGTTCCCTGTTAACCAGTTATTTTCTCAGTAATTTCCTCTGTGTGCCTCAGTCACACTAAACCAAGCCGAAAGCAGACATTTATTGTCACCTCGGAGCACACCTCCCCAGATGGACGCTAACTTTTATGGCAGCTTTTCAGTTCCACCAACATAATCAGCTTTCCCCACCGCCACAGCACAAAGCTTAGATACTAAAAGAAGTCACTTCTTACTAAATAAATAAATAAATTGATAGATGTAATACATTTCCCCCTGGAAATTCAACATAAAAATGCTCTGCTGTTGCAAATGACCAGCTACAGTAACCCATTTGAGCATCATTTCAGCAGCCACTGCTGAAATAGCCAGCAGCTCTGTAGAAGCTATGAAGGACCATTCTGAAGATCCTAACGTTGTTTAGTGGTATTTCATTACTACAGTAGGGCTTAGTAAATGCAGTGAAGAATGAAGCTGGGAAAGTTCAGAAAAATTTACCTCTTTTGCTGATTTGAATTATTCCCTTAGATTATGATCATGCTTGTAAGTTCTTATCCCGTCTCAGCTCACCAGCTTTGTTGCCCTTCTCTGGACCCGCTCCAGCACCTCAATGGGGTTTTTTGTGGTAAGGGGCCCAAAACTGGACACAGTACTTGAGGCAGAGCCTCACCAGTGCCAAGTACAGGGGGATAATCACCTCCCAGGTTCTAGTCACCACGCTGTTCCTGATACAGGCCAGGATGCTGTTGGCCTTTTTGGTCACCTGGGCACACTGCTGGCTCATGTTCCACTGGTTGTCGACCAACACCCCCAGGTCTTTTTCTGCCAAGCAGCTCTCCAGCCACTCTTCCCCAAGCCTGTAGCGCTGCATTGGGTTGTTGTGACCCGAGTGCAGGACTCAGCACTTGGCCTTATTGAATCTCATCCCATTGGCCTTGGCTCATCGATCCAGAATGAGTTTGCCCCCTGCAAGCCAGTGTCAGGCCTCCCCATCCACAAGCCAGCATTCAAACAGCCCTAGCAATTATTTTACTTGCCCATGACCCAGTGACTGAAGATGGGAGGTGGTGACATCCAGGTAGAAATTAAAGAAGGCAACACAGCAAATTATTTATTTAACCACATTTCTAATATTTCAATGGAAAAGCTGTTTATTTTGATAACATCATTAGTACTCAAAAAATTAACAATAAAAGTGTTCAGACAATATCTAGTTCTTTACAAGATACATTTTCTAGTCCATATCTTCAGTTGATTTTCTTGCAATGGAAACAAACAGGTCAATAAGTTTGATCAAATCCTTTGTCCTTTATGGAAATAGGGATGGTCTATTCTAAACTGCAGGCTCCCAATGAATGGCATTTTTTGGCAATCTGAATTAGAAGGCTGTGTCACAGAGAAACCGCTGTCTGTTTGGAGACTGAGGAAACATTATGAAAAAAATAGCCTGGTGTTTTCCTTTCTGTACATGAAGATGTATCCCAGCATCGCTGCTCCCAGTACTGGGGAACCAGTGGCGAATTTGTCCTTGCCAGCCCAGCTGAAATCCTGTTACATCAGAGGAAATCTTTTCAGGATCTGTTGGACTGGGCTCCATGGAAAATATTACCTATGATTTAATACACTGATGTTTACTTATGTTTTTTAGGCAGCAAACTACCTTGTTCAAATATCCCCAGGATGCATCTGGTAGCAGACACCATCTTCCTAATCCTTTTTTAAGTCACCCAAGTATCTGTCATAAGACAAACAGGAATGTTTCCACTGCCAATTTATAAATAACATATTTTGAACTCTCAGGTACAAGGTCTATCTCAGCAAACAGAGTCCAGCCCCCTTCCCTGCAGGGTTACTAACCGCACAGAGTTTTGGACAGGGTACTCTCTGGAGTGGCCTTTCCCCATCCTAACATGTGAATAACAACCTTTGCCTACCCCACAAGCATGGCGACAGGGTAAAGACAGGATTTGCTAAGCATTGCAAGGTTCTTGAAGAACAGGAATTACAGAACTGCAGGCTGATACGGTACCAGGCAGAACGCTCCTTTTTTTTGTTTGTTTTTTTTAGGATAACCAAACAAGTCGCTCAGTCTTAAGACAAAATTAAGAACTCCGCTGAGATGCTCAAAGCATGAAATCCAGCACATTTCTCTCCTAACAGAAGTCCCTTCATCAAAGGATCATAAAAGGATGAATCACTTTATAAAGTCTGCGCGATAAGACAACTGTTACGGGCTATGAGCTTAACTCAGAATTTCCTCAGATTTGTGGGTTTAAGTTGGAATTGGAAATGTTTTTGGATGCCTGTGTGCAGTAATGTGTGCATGCAGGAAAGAAAAAGAAAATTCAGTGGGAGCTGCCAGTATCTGGCTCATAACCCAGCACACGGGGTATGTTGGAACTGATTCAGTCTTGTGCAATAAGTTTGTTCTGGGTTAAAAGAGGGCAGAAAAGATAAACTCCACTGAGACTGTGTTATGTGAGTCCATGGACAAGGGCTTGACTTTTGATGTACATATATTTGGCAGTCAGTGCTGGCGATTTGTTTACAGGGTGTCATTTGAGGTTTGCTCTGATATACCCTGCAGGATAACCACCAGGGTTATTTTGCTTGGGGCTTGCTCTTTCTAGCTGCCTTCTTTAACTTTCTTCAACTGCTCAGGAGAGTTTTCCTAAAGGCAACTTGTTCCTACATTACACCAGGCTTGAACATTTCTGGTGTTCGTCCCTGCACTGCTCTCTCTTAAACCTTGCCTGATTAAGCAAATAAACAGGAGGCTTAAATATATTCTTACGTATGCACATGCCAAAGAAAACACACATTAATTTACACAAGGCCACACCGCCCTGCTCCTGGTGGGTCTGCAGACCCTCCTGAGGGACTCCTTTGCTGAATGTTCCTTGATTGCTGCAGAGTATTCACCCTCAAGGAGCTGTTACAGGTATTATGTGTTACTCTAGATACACTTCAGATGACGTAAGGCAAAAAGGTTTAATTTGTGCCAGGTAAGGATGTAACTCCAGATTATAAGCTGATGGAGAGGGTATTTGAAACAAATCTCAGATCTGATTTCAGTTCTTCATCTGAATTGTTTAATCTTTTGTCTCATTGTGAATTATTTTATTACTTCCATCTACAGCTTATTATTAAATCAGCGAGTTCAAAATCTGCTTGTATTACACTCTTGATGAATGTTTCTCATAAAGTTACATTTGCAGCTGTGTAGTGTGTAAGAAATCAGTTGTTCTCACTTAGCATGAGATTCCAGTAAGGCCCAGTCAGGCACACAACATCCGACAAAAAAATGCCTTTGATCTCTGCTGGCTGAATCAGTGATACCAGCCTTAAGGGACTAGAGGCATCCTCTACCAACAGAGAGACTTTCAGAGTCACAAAACCTTTGTAAATGAGAGCTAAGCACTGTCTGATGATGACACGGTCTGTTCATGCTTCAGCCCCAGCATAAGTACTGCACAGAAATGTCATTGACGCATGACAGTCATTCTGTGGCTTTCCCACTGGAGACAGCATGGCCAGGGCTGGTCTTACCACATCAGTGGCTACAAATTCCCTCAGGTTAAAAGGACCACATCTCATAATCTGATGTGGCTGTGTCTGCTACACAAAGCCTTCCCTATTACTTGCAACAAGAGATCACTCACTATGGGGTGAGAGAGAAACGATGGCAAAACGTGAACTACTGAACCCTGAGTTGCCAGAAAGACAAGCCATTTTCCTCTGCTCTCTCCTTTTCCCTGGTGTGGGCTGCTATGAATCATTTTCTTGGGCACTGGGCCTGCCTTGGTGGAAAACACGTCCCTGGGAGGTTAACACATTGTGGCTGTCTCTCAGGTAAGCACCTGGACCCCTCGCAGCACAGTAGAGATGGGACAGGTAGCAGGAAAGATGGCGATGGGGAGGAGGGAGAAGCAGTTTGCCTCCAGAGCACAGGCACAAGAACCAGCTTGGGCGTCAAGAAAACCAAACATGACCTTACAGCTAAAGCCTGTAGCATGCAGGGGCAATTCAAGTGCTATTGTGAGCTACTCTCGGTTCTTACATTCCCAGCTCTCGAGTATCACGCTGCTATTAACATAGCTTCAGAATATGGAAAGGCATATATACTAAATAATTTTCCACAAACTAGCATGTACAGTTTTTTAACCAGCCTCTCTTGGGTCTTCTGTTTAAGTGCACGAGTAATAATTTCTGACCATACTAACAGCAATTGTTCAGATTTCTAAACCCCTCTTCACTTGGGCATGTCACCACTTGGTCCATCAATGAAGGTGAAGACAACTCCTGCTTACCAGGTCATGATACTCAGCAGAGAAAACATGCCTGAGCTGGTCTCAGCTAGGTAGAAACAGATCTAGAATTTGAGCAGAACTTATCTCTATAAAGCTTCCATATTCTCTCCAGTTACTGACTGAGAGAGAGATCATTTATCCAATGGAAAAAGGGATTCATTTATATTGATTGGCCTTTCCCTCCTGCCATACACATCGTGTAACATCAGGGTACACTTATTCCACATCAGTAGCTCTCAGCCCTGCTGCAATCTAAGTGCTCTCCCATTTAATTATTCAGGATGTCAGGACAGGCAACCAGCTTAAAAAGAAAACTCAGAATAATCTTAAAAGGAATTAATCTTATTTTCTTATTTAAAAAAAAATGGGAACATTGATGCTATTTTTATTTAGAAAGATCTAATTCAGGCAATACCAACTCAGTCTTTTCACTACACAGAAGCCTACAAAAAAAATCGGTGTCATCAACATATAGGCTAATGCTAATTTTTTTCTTTTCAGATAAGTCCTGCTTGCTGTAACTGAGGTTAAAAACAGAAGTGTGAACTACACGTTATTTTAATGTGTGAGAACGGAAGCAAAGGATGGTCAGGAACAATAAATGAGTTGCTTGCTTCAAAGAATAACAAGGGAGGGAGATCACTGTCTTCATCTCCCAGTCACATAATCCGGTGGTTGTTTTAAACAAATTAAAGCAGACTGCCTTCTTTCTGTGCGTTCGAGTAAAACAGAGTTTTCAGCCAGCAGATATTCAATTTTCCTGGCTAGTTTTTGGATGCTGGCCATGTGTGATTAGTGACCTATTTTCACTGCAGTGAGATCAGCTATGTCTGTAGGACCCTGAATCAGCAAATTTGTCCTTATTCTTGGCTCAGCCTGCCAGCGTGCCGAGCCAGGCCCATTCTCCCAGCGTGCTGCCCTGCCATCTCCATATAGATCTGTAAGAAAATGGTGCTTGGTCATAAAGGAGCCGTGCTGGTGTCTGCCAGGCCACAACCATCAGGATTCATGGTCTACAAGCTGCTGAGGCTGTTGCACTTGAATTTTTCTTTGTCAAATTACAAGGGCCTAGGAACAGAAGAAACCTCTGCTGTTTGTGGGAATTATGATCCTTCCTGGAGGATGTTAGAAAAAAACAGAAGGGGCAGAAGCAGCAGTCAGAGATGGGTCCTGGGGCTTTATCATTTCCTAATGCAATTTTGAGGTCACTGCCAAAGTCTTCTGCCATTTTTTGCCGCAAAAGCACAGCTCAGGTCTGTGCAAATTTGCTGCTGCTGCTTGGACTGACCCACATGGGGTTGATTGAAGTCTCAGAGGAAAATTTAGGATGGAAGGGACCCTGCAGAGGTCTTCAGGTCCAACTCCTTTCTCAGAGCAGGGACAGCTGAGAGTGGGTTGCTCAGGGACCTCTCAGTTGAGTTTTGATGACTCACAATTAAGTACACCTTACCCAGGATCTATTCTTCTGGGGTGAAATCTGTTTGGATAACTGTGTTTAAAGACGGATTTGAAAGAAAACTAATATATGTAAAGGCAAGGACAAGCAGAAATCTGACTTCACTTAGCCCTGCAGCTACCAGTGCCAGCAGCACCAGGCACTCAGCTATCAGAGAGGAGAGGAGCTGGTGGAAACAGGCAGCAGTCAAAGCCTGTCTCCGGTGAGCAGCCAAGATCAAGGGAAAAGAAGGAAATAAAGAAGACAGATTTCCCTCCTAGCAGTGAGGAAAAGGAAAGAGATCAGCAATGGCTAACATCCTGCCTTAATTTACCTCTTATCCTGTGGCGGAGAGGCTTCATCAGGATTAGGTTACTGCTTCTTCTCTTCATTTTTAACCCAGTGGACCACCTGAGGGGTAAAGTGATGTAAGAGGCATTGAATTTGGTCTTATGGTCTCCAGTGGAAAGTATTGCTGTGCATCACCTGAAATGTCCTCACAGTGCTTATAGAGACTGCATCATCACCAGCAGTGCTGGGACTTTGCCCCACATGGCTATGTGATGAAGACCTCCCTGGTCATGGAACTTCTATCCAAAACTTGAAGAAGAAAATAATTGACTCCATTGCCATAGGTCAAAACCAGCCCTGGTGAGTGTTCCATATCTGCCTACCTCTTACTGTAATCCCATGGTGAGTAAATAACATAAACTTCTGTGAATTTCACCAAAAAATACATACATTTTTGTGACAATCATCTCTCTGACATGTTGTCTTCTTTCATTCTCCTCTGCAGTTCAGACTACTGTACTTGCCTGGTAAACTTTCTTCTCCGCAGCCACCCCTGTGTGATCCTGAGAGGTCATTAAAATGCCAAAGATACAAGTGTGAAATGAAGAGGGCTGACATCTTGGCCAGCACAACTTCATGGACGCCCGTAACCTAGGGGAATTAAACTATGCTAGGGCAGCATCTAAGATTTTCAGTTTGAGCTGTGTCCCCTTGGTGCCATAAACATGCTCTTTTTGCTTTCCTGGTGAGTGACAAGTTGAAATGCCTGCTCTCAGGCGTGGGACAACAATACAGGACACTACAAAAAGCCAAGCTCCTTCTGAAACAACGGAATGGTTTTATTAAGTTGAAATCTCTGAGGATTCATTTAGGCAGACACAGTAGCCATTATGCAGGAAGACGTGCTGTGGACAGTAAATACAGCCAGAGCTGGGCAGGCGGTGAATACAGCACAAGTTAAAGCATTTGTGCTCCCCTGTGCCAGGTCACCTTCCTGCTGCCACAGACCTTGAGGAATGTCCTTGAGACCCTGTATGCATTTTACAAATAGCTTTAGAGTGGCTGATGTGCTCGGGCCTTCCTTCTGGATAGACGGCACCGCTGCATTTTAGCCATTTATTTCTTTGTTGTTTGCTGCCTCCAACAGGATTACGGGGAAATTTTCCTCAGTTAAAGAGCAGCTGCCTTTGATACTCACAGAGGAGGGCAGAATGGTCCTGAGAAACAACCAAGAGGCTTGCAGAGAAAAAGTCAGCTAGAAATTAGCACAACTCCGGACTGAAAACTCTCTCTCTTCATAGTTGCTTAAGTATTAACGAAGCCATTGTTTAAAGGTGTATGAATAACACAGTTCTTTTAAAAAATAATCAATTGTTATTTTGAAAATAAACCCAGACAATACTGTGATTCTTCCAAGATCATTCTTGGAGGTTTTACTTCTGTGAACGGACGGAGGAAATAGGAGGACATTGCTGTGGGTCACCTCCCAAGACAAACTTTCAGGCGCTCTCTAGGCTATCTCTGTATGCTTACACACCTGCTAGCACAGGATCTTTGAACCCCAAGTGCAAAGTCTTGGTCGTAAGATTCACTAGGACTAATGAAACCCAAGCTTAAGTCCAGAGTTTGGAGAAAGGTCAGCCAGATTGCTGGGTGCTAGAAAAATATGAGAGTGCTGCTTGACCTGGAGGAGGGCATCTGCCAAACACAAGGTCAAGTGTGACTGGGTTAACAAATGTGTGTGCACTTGCACATGTGCAGATGCACATGCACACATATGAAAGGGAGGGATAGAGGCAAAGACTCTGAGCAAGGACACAGAATACTCATAATTTTCCTTGCGAAAGACAAGACAAAGAGATACAATTAAAGGGGATTTCTCAGAAGTGGAATATGAGCACTAGTACAGAGTGCTCCCTGGATGGATGAGGCCAGCTGTGAGCCTCAGCCTGTACCACAGCCATCCCTGCCTCCCAGCAACACAGCTCCCTGGCTCATGAGACCCATCAGTCAGAGCAGTGATTTTCTTTCCAAAAAGGTGTTACATGAAGAAAAACAAAATCAGCAGGAGAATGTGAAAGGACTTCTTCATTTCTGCATTTAACTCTGATTTTTCCATTGTGTAAGCAAGCTTGAACCCAGGGAGACATACTGATCTCAGTATTAAGGTGCCTGGGAGCTGTGTGTTTGCACAAAGATGCATTTAGATTAAAACTTTATGACCTTTTAACATACATTAGTCTAAAAATAACAATAAGCACATTGTTTTTATCACAGTTAAAGCTATTGCAACAGACTCCATCCAACATCACACCCAGCTGCTTGCTGTTATGTTGCATAGTAACAATATTCAGCAAAAACAAAAACCACTTTTGGCCAAATGAAATGGGGAATGAAGATTTGATAATAGATCCAAAAACTCCATAAAGTCCTTGAAGGAGGATACACAGCTGAAGCTGTAGAATTTACCCAGCTGAGAAAGACGCAGGAAAGAGCAGGTGCAAATGAGAGACCAAGCTGAGCACCTTGATACCCACTCAGGGAATGGGGTGAGAATATGCTGTTCTGATGATCAGCAAACATTTTTATGGTCCCTAGTGCCAAGAAAAGGCACCACAAGACCACAAGATGCCTCTGAGTCTGGTCACCTCCAAACTTCCAAACTCAATTTTTCCTGTATGAAAAAAAGGGATTAACTCTGAGATCTGACACTCCAAAACACCTCCAGTGACATGAACTCCAGCATCTGACCTACTTATTTGAAACCCAACCAACAGTTCTCTTCAGTTAATAGGAGCAGAAAAAGCACTGTTCCTCACATCTCTCTGTTCAGCTTAGAGGCGATAACACATGCATTTGACACTTTGTCAGTCAAGCGACAAAAATAAGGAGTTTGTAAAGAAAATGCTGACACAAGTGCCAGCAGTGCTACTGGGCATCCCTATAACATGGGTGAAGATCATGAGCTGTTACTGTTATTGAACCCACCCTGGTGAAGGAACACTGCTTATGGCCACATCTGAGCCACATTAGTGCTATCTTTGTGCTACTATCAGCTTTGGAAAGGCTGCTAAAGAATGTTTGATCTGAAGTTAGAAGCTGAATGGAAGCAGGTAGCAAAAGTCCTGTGAGAATGGAGGATTAATCACACCTCATTGCTGCCAAGGTATGAAACTCACAAAATTAAGTCAGAGGTGGTTTCATACCTTTGCCACATTTCTGAAGATCACTGGTGCCACTTGCAGTCCTCAAATAACTGTTTAGAAACCAGCAGGTGAAAGTCAAGTAGCATCCTCCTAGCTCATGAAGAATCCCTCTGCCCTCTGTCAAGACTGAGCTAAAATGCAATCATCAGGGCACTGCATTGATGTGCTCCTGGGAGATGTCCTGATTTTCCCCACCTGTCTGCTGCAGAAGAGCAGCTACCAGTATTACAATTCAGATGTTTCAAAGGCAATAAATATTACTCAATCAGATACAGATACAGCTGCTGTTCTACTCAGTTGAATACGAGGCTGCTTCATGTCCCCCATGTGGCAGTGCATCCAGGGTAACACCATGTTTGATATATGAAAAGCAAACCTCTACCCACAGGGAAATGGTCATTACAGCTTCTGCCCCATAAGGAACAAGCTGGAGGGCTTCTGGAGGAAGGAACAGCCAAAGCAGGCACACACAGAGAATTTGCTTCGGTCCTTCAGTACAGAATTTGCTTCATCCTTCCCTCAGCTCCTCTTCATCTCAGCTCCACTTCATTCCTGGCCCTCCAACTTGCTCCTCATGACCTCTCTCAGTTTTCTTTCTGTATTGCACATCTCTTTGTCCACCTTCACAGAGAAAGGCAGGGAAATAACGTAGCCTTTGCCACTGTCCTATGATCCACCTCCCTTGCCTGGACCTCACCAGCCCTATGTATGTCTTGTGATTGCAGGGGCTGCAGGACAGGAACTGTCTGCTGCACTCTGCTTTTACAGCGGGGTGCATGCCCAGATGCTCCTATTGTCATACCCAGAACAGGCTTTTTACCAGTACTGGGGCTGGATTAGTGGCTTTGGAAACGTCATTCAGTACAGTCAGCTATTTTTGTTATTTTTTTTTTCTTGCAGTCCATAGGCATTCCAGTCCACCCATCAAAGAACCAGTTTGTTGCCCAGCTTCCCACACCAATCAAAGGCAGTCACCGATTCCTGGGCTGCGAAGGTGGAAATAACATGCTCCCTTTGCATCGGATTTTGTTTTTCCTGAGAATGAAACCACGGAATTTGGTCATTCCTGTACACATGGGCAAGACAATTCAATGACGGGCCTCAAAACCACCCAGAAATAGGACACAGCTGCTGCCTGCTTAGGAGCCATTCCACTGCTGTCTATGAAGTTTTCAGTGTGGTTTGGTCCAGTGTGCCATCACCTACCTCCCGAGGGCTGAGCAGGAGCTAGGGGAACAGAGGAGGGAGATGGGCTTTAATGGTTCCACCAGCTCAGAGGCTGAGGAGAGCAGCCCTGGGGCTGGCTCCTGTGAGGGCTGCCTGGCACAACCTGCCCACATTGTGCATGGGCCAAGATTCTGAAGGCAAATAGGGCTGACTACAGAAATCCTTGTGACCTCCATGTATCAGTCTGCTCTTTGTTAGCTTTTTCTCTGTGAATTCAGCTTTGTTTTCCCAAGGAACTTTCTCTTCCTTCCCACTTTTGGGAGCAGATAACACCAAATTATGCAAGATTTCTGTAGAACACTACCTCATGTGATATTTCCTGAAAGCTGCTGGAAAGAATAACCCTGGTTTGCCCTCTGCTGAAGGGCTAGGCTGATGTGGAGGATGAAGAGAAGTTTTGCCTTCTATGTGCTGCTGCCTCAGCACCTCCTAACCAGCTCCACACCTCTCAGTCAACAGAGAAGAAAAGCACCCTTGGTTAGCCCAATGGAGCAGGCTTCCCACTCCCAAAACACATCTCCAACATTCCCTAAAACAACCCAAGGAGGGGGCTTGGGATCTCTTCTGTGCTCCATGCCAGATGGCTATCAACTCCACCCTGGAGCACTGGGGTAGGCTGCCCAGAGAGGTTGTGGATTCCCCTTCTCTGGAGGTTTCTAAGACCTGCCTGGATACAGTCCTGAGTGACGTGCTCTAGGCAATCCTGCTTTAGCAGGGGAGTTGCACTAGATGATCTCTAGAGGTCCCTTCCAATTCCAGCAATTCCATTATAATTCATGAACCCAAGCCAGGAGGTGGTACAGGGCAAGGACCTTGCCACAACCTGCAGGCATAGAGAGCAGGGAGGGGGAAAGGATCCATCATGGGAGGAGAAAGGTGCCTTCCCTGGTCTGCAGGGGCCACACCAGTGGTTAGAGAGCTGAAAGGAGTGTAAAGAACAGATGAGAGCCTGCTTCCCAGGGGCTGTTAAAATTACAATTCTTCTGCTTTTCAACAGAGCACGAGGCAGAGACCTGGGTATTAACTCTCTTCCTGCTCTTTAAACGTGACAAGTGTCTTCTGCATCTTGAACAGACTTCCAAAGTAAGGAAGAAAATTTTCCTGTGATGTTTTTCCCTGCTAAAAAAAAGTTAACTAACACAGTTAGAGGTAGAGACTTTGCTGGCCCCCTGCATTCCTCAGGCTCCTGCAATGGGGCTATAACAACTTTTGAGAGGAGCGCATCCAAATTCTTGTGGCCCACAGCAGCACCATTTCAGCAGGCCTCTCCAAAGGACAGACTCACTGAGGACGCTCCCAAGGTTCATGCACCTTAGCCATGTCAAAACCACTTCCAAAGAAACCCAAGAGCACCCTTACAGGGTATCGGAGGTGGGGCAGTGTTCATCTCCCACACCAGGGAAGAACCTGGCAAGCTCCTCTCACCCCAGCCAGGACACACCTCCACCTTCCACAACTCACAGTTTGGAGGCCACAGATCCTACAGAGAGGGTAATCCTTCACCCACACCTTGCTGTACTGCAAAGCCAGGGAAGCAACTTGGACCAGATCTCAAAATCAGGATCTGACCACTGTTGGTTCCCTTAAGGCCACTGTATGTGGCCATAACGCCCAGTTTGTGCCCAGCAAGAGGGTGAGCACCACCTCAAGGATGACATGGAAGAGGTCAGGGGTATCCACTCTCCCCTAAATGCCAGGGCTGCTGCCCTGCCCATGGCTTTCCTCCACACTCTCTCCTTGCTGCCCTTCAGACCCTTCAAGTTTTGCATGAGGCTTCTTTCTCACCAGACATGTGCTTGTCTCACACATTTGTAGGGCAGTGCCACGCTGTCCCTTTAGATCCATGACCCAGTATCTCATGCAACACTGTCCAGTCCCACCTGTGACTCAACAGCTTGCTGAACTAGGCATGTGGGGTCCCAAAACTGGAAAGCAGGACTTGGAAAGCAGGTGAATTTCTACCACTGAAAATGCCTCCACTCAGCAGTGCCCATAGAAGCAGCTGTCCTATGACCCAGGAGGTCTGTGGGGTCATAGTAGGTACCCAGCCTGTATTAGCATGCTGCCTGCAGGATGGACATATCCTTGCACACCAGCCACGAACATCTCCAGGAGCACAGCTTTGCTGCTGCTTGACCTGGTTTCTAACCATCGGTCTGCATTTGAAACACTTGGCGGATTTGATTTCCCTTGGAAACAACATCAATTTGATTTTGTAAGATAGTAAATATCAGCACAATATCTATCCCTTCTAATTAAGAGACATTCTCAGAGAGGGGGTGAAGCAAATCAGAACGGTAATTAACTGAGAAACAACTTGAGTTGTTCTCTCAATTCCCTACGCACTGGGCTGAAATTGTATTCTGGCTTCCTACAAAATTACATGTACCACATCAAAAGTAAACACTTAATCTAATATTCTAATTGTGTTTTTAGATAAACATCACGGTTATAAATCATTTTAATGAGCATATAAGAAATGAAGCAAATACCACATTAACTTTTCATTACCTTTTTAACATCCCCCATGGATAATGCAATTAATTTATAACAACCCCCTCTACTATATGCTGTAGATACACAGAGGATGAAATAGTGTAGCTTTGGGGATGGTTAAGGTGTTTTAGAAAAAAAAATAGCTATGACTTGATGCACTGCCTGTAAAAATAAAGGTTATGTATTGTAACAATGACGACTGGGACAGAAATGAGGATAATTTGATAATTTTCCTAATTCCTGCTCCCATATAGAAAAGGTTCTTAATCAAAGTAAAAGTGAACAGTAGAAAACTCAGAGGAAAGTTAACTTTTCTTGACAAGCTGTTAAGCTAAAGACTCTCCTGTTACAGTCACATAATCAAGTACTTCCAAAAAATCACAGTTGAGGAAAACTAAGCATCCCGATGGGTGGCAACTTCTTAAGCAATAGCAATTCAACTGTTTTCAGAAGTGCAGCCATATGCTTCAGTAAAGAACAGAAACATCTGGAGAAAAATCCTGCTGTTTGTAACTCAGCAGAATTTCAACACTGACTTCAAACGTGGTCAGGCTTTGGATGGTGTTTCCAGTCATCCTTTTTAGGGAAAAGTCCCTCTTTGGAGCACTTGGATGCTAGTAATAGCTTAAAACCATAAAATTTTGGTTATCTAGCTGAGCAAGAGCAGTATGAAGCTTCTGTGTCTTTGGAAAGAAGTAAGCAAATATCCCAGGAAGCCTCCCTACAACAGTACATCTATTGTTTCAGATCTTACATAATTTCTTTGTGTCTTACTATAAAATTCATGTTGTAATATTTGTACAGGCAATAGGATTTCACACAGAGCTTTGCAGTAGCTGAATCAAATAATGGCAATGGTGAAGAGAATAAACTCTTTCACTGTATCCTAATTTATTATGCTTCACTGAAATGGTTTAGAGCCATCTCTGAGCCACACAGCCAGTAATTCTCTGCTTCACAGACAAGACATATTTTCCTAGATGTAAACTAAATTATTTATATATAATGCGTAAAGCATATGAACCATCCATTACCTGATACCTCTGAAACAATGGGATGGAAAGCAGCCAGCATTAATTGATCATCCAAGTGTCCGGTTACTCTGTGTGGGCAATTTATGTCAGATGCTATATAATCACACTTTGAAATATTTTCCAGAAATAAATCTTCCCTACAGAGGGAGACGGTTGTCTTTGGAAAAACTATTTATGCGCAGTGATTTGCCAGCTACAGCACTTGGGTAGGACGTGAGCCAAGCTCTCATCCCCACCAAACAGCAGGCCTGGGGTTCACCTACAAACACACCTGACGGAAGGGCTGAGTTAATCAGGCACTGCTCAGTTTTTCTAAGGCAGGTTTCTGGGAGGTGCCGGCAGTGGTTTGGCCTGGCTCAGAGGAATCAGTTACTAGAATTACAGCTAGTTTCCAAACCATTGATCTGAAAACCACCTTTGATGGGCTTCCCTACTGCTGCTGCAGGGCCTGGCTCAGCAGGACATGGTGGTTGGGTTGGCTTGCTGTTCACCAGCAGAGCAGGAGCCCACGTGATGGAACCAGATGCCCTGGAAGAGAAAAAACTACGCCTCTGGGGCAGAGCTACCTTGGCACAAAGTCCACAACAAACAAAATAACAAGAGCAGCATGTCCCCATGCACCAGCACAGCCAGGCCCTAACCATTATGCTGAGCCACACCAGCTGTTCCATGGGAATATCTCATGAGTGAAGGTCAGCCAGGGCTTCTGGGCAAAATCAGCTCCAGCAGCATCAAAGTATCACCTTGCTATCCTGTGTCAGCATGGGTTATTTCAAAGAATCATAGAGTATATGAATGGTTTAGATTGGAAAGGACCTTAAAGATCATCCAGTTCCAACTCCCTGACAAGAGCAGGGACACCTCCCACTAGACCAGGTTGTTCAAAGCCCCATCCAACCTGGTCTCAAATACTTGTGGAGGGACGGGGACACCACAATCACCATGAAACATGCTGATTAGTCCTTTAATCAAATAACAAGTTATTTTGGCCAAAGAAAATATTGAAAAACTATTTTTTCTTCCTCTGATTAGGCCACCAGTTCTGAGCAACTTTCTGCTCTACCTGCTTTCTTGTCTCATTTCAATGTGCCCTATATGAATGTTTGGGAAAGCTTTCATTCCTATACCTTAACTTTATACTTCACCAAAGCAAGTATATTAACATCAAAAACAAGCTGGCTCTTACATTTGCAGCCTTCATCTCAATTTTTTGTTTCATCTCACAAGAATTCTTCGTTGAATAAAGTCAGTCTTGGAGCATTTTTCAAGCTGCAAGGTGATGAAGTGCTCTGCACAATGCAAACTGGGGCAAGAGATCAATGTTTTAATGGACACATACAGCACGTCCACAAAGACATTCTGGTTTATCTGCTAGGGTATTATACATATTACTTTTTTCCTGCATATGGAAAAAGGCAGAAAAATCTGATTTGCTAGAACTGCAGTGTAAATCTTCAGGTGGCCTCAGCAGGAGTACCTGTAGCACATACAGAAATTCTGTGATACATGAAAAATAATTGCCTTCCTTCATCAGTTCCTTGCTGCTCCACATGACCCTGATAACAGGTCACCTTGGTAGGCTGAACAATTAAGTATCTGCAATGACAAATTCGTCTTTCCGTGTATGCTGCTAATCCCAGTTTCCCCAGCAGAGCCCGCCTGGGTGGCCAAGGTTCCCAGTGCAAACCTTTGGGATGCTCCACTGCCATCTCCAAAGGCAGGGCCAGCTGGTGTGCACCAGTCTTGCTGCACTGGATGTCTTTCATTACCAGTGTCTCCCACAGTTGCTCAATCCCTCCCTACATCAGCCCATCTTTTCCTCTGTTTCTGCCTGTCTCTTTTCCTTGTTTTTCCAAGTCTTTCTACAACTGTATTTTTCCTCTCTTTCCTCATTTAGACTTCCATTCTATTAATTTCTTCATTTATCCTCCCAGGTTGTTCAAAACTAAAAGAGGAGCTGGTGGTAGCAGATCAATCTTACTCCATTATGACCTCTTGCACACTGATCCTTCTTTCCCATAAAGATCATTTAAATAATCTTATTATAATTACAACAGGAAAATATGATTATGGACATTATGGGTAAAATCTGACAGTATCTCTTTTCCCTGTACTTTAACTTAGACAGAGGCTTCAACTTAGTTAGAATTTTGCTGAAGTGCAGGAAGACCTCTAACCTCTCTGGACTTTCCAAGTAAAAAAGACAAGACTGCACTTCACCATCCCACAGCTCCAATACAAGGAAGTTTGGATACAGGTGTCAATAAGAGGTGCCACTCAAACCTGTACCTGGGGTCTGAAGAGGTCTGTATCGAACATGAGATCAGACCTGTCCATGCAGACTTGTCTGAACACTTGAGCTCACTCCCCGCCTTGGCATGAGATCAATGCTCAGATTTCCATAGGAATTTACCACACATGGAGCTCATCCTAGTGGCAAGCAATATTCTGGAATTAGTTCACTTTCCCACCTCCTCTCCATCTCCAAGTCTTCTGGTGATACTTAAAACCAGAGTGAAATACACACTGTTGGTGACCAATTATTTTTTAGCAGAAGGGATCAGTCTCTGGTCTGAATCCTAATGGCAAGTTATCAATTCACTCATGATTGAACTATAAGTTGAGGGTCATGTGGTAATGTTGGAGACCAAGGAAAGGCACCAGCTGAATTCTCTTGGAAGAACTACAGCCAGCTTCCCACCGAGGAAACCTGACCAGCAGCCTCCCCAGGGACACATGAGACCTTAGGAGGAGAAGACTCCTAAGAAAGCTAACAGAGCTGAGAAGATTCAGCTCTCTTTTGGGTGTGGGGAAGTTGCTGGCACAAGCCCAGCTTTCTAGCCAGCCTCAACAATCTGCAAGCCACATTCAAAACGTGCTCTCACCGGTCCCTGCTCTGACAGTACAAAGCACAGAGCTGGTTAAATCACTTCTACATGGGGGAAATTCTGCCCAAAACAGCTATTGATATGTGGTGGCCTGGACACCTCTGGGAGCTTCTAAGTGATTTGTTACTGCAAGTGCTGAGAGGGTATGGAGGTTTCAATGGAAAGCCCGTAGCCCAAAAGCAGATTATTCATTTGAATTACCCTGAAGGCATAGCAAGACCCTTTGATATCAGTGAGGAGGAGGAATGTGGGCATCTCCCTGGCATGGCCCTTCCAGAACACAAAAGGCAGTTTGTGCACGTTCCCTCTACTTCCAGCAGTGGCACTGTGCATCCTCCTCCCTCCATCCTAGGCCTGTCTTTTGATGTCTTGTCACATGATCCCAGAGAGCTCCAGAAAGTCACAGAAAGTGGATGCCTAACTATATAACCTACATTTCATCTAAGATCCTTTCTAAATTTTATTTTCTTCACACTCCTTTCTATAGCAGAGGAATTTTCATACTTTAACAGGGTGCCCTTATCTTTGCAGGCAAGCCCAACTATCTACCTAGGAAAACATAAGGCCACTACAAAACAGAAGAATAACTGCTTGACTGCTTATCTCAATGATAATTTACTCTCTAACTAAAGAGGCACATAGCTGCAAGATGGGAATTTATTTACAATTCATGCCTGACCTTTTTAATGTCTGGTAAAATCATGTTATGGAAGTGTTTGAAAATTTATTGTCCTCATTTAGCAACGCTGACATTTTGTGATTATTGACTTTGGAAAATCTACTGGTGCTGTCAGGCAGAGAAAGTTCAGAAATTGCTTCCAGGGAGCAACAAAGCTCAGATTTTTAGTGTTGAACACTAACAGATCCTTTTTATTGCGTATTTTTAATATCTACCAAAAAAAAAAGAAAAAAAGAAAAACAAGCTGCAAAGCAAAGCTGAAAAAGGAAAAGAGAAAAATACCCTTGATTAAATGCAAATCAGAAGAGGGCTTCGTTCCCAGCTGGCTGAAGTCAATGGTGAAAAGCATCATTACTTCAAAGCAAGGATGATCAGATTCAGGGGTGCTCCAAGACCAGTTCTGTGCCAGTTGGGGCTGGCAGCAGGTGGAAAATAGCTGAGAGCAGTCCAGCTGGCAGTGGAGCAGCCACACATGAGCTTTAGACTTGGGGGGTGGGGGGAAGGAATGGCTGCAGGCAAAAAGCCTCAGCAATCAGTGCTTGTGAAACTTTCCAAGTACTTGGGCCACACAAGTGGCCTGCACACACACATGAAGGGGTGAAGATGGCCCCATGGGGCTCTTTAAATTCCTAATGGTAAATTATCCTTTTTGTACATGGCCCAGGGAGGTGCTCCTCAGTGGGTATCCAGCATACTGCATCCATGAGGTTGGGCCACTGCATGAATAAAACCTCTACAGAATTGTTAGCTAGTAGTAGCTTGACACAACACTCAGGATGATGTTGAGAAAACCTTTGCCAAGATACTTCCATCATGCTTACGTACAGCAGCAAAACGTTACAGGAGAATGACCACTCACAGTCTTTGTTAGAAGGTGTTGTGGTTTTCCTGACCTCTCATTTCTCAATGACCTTCTTTTTCAACCGTTACCGGCCCTCCTCTATGAAATTTTCCTTTCCCCCCTTAAATTTTTCCATCTAGTGTGACAAAAAAAGTAGAATTATACTTGTAGAAACCAATAGATTTTTGTACAACAATAAAAAATCAGCTGCTCTGTCAAAGTGCTCTTAAAATTCAGAGTAATATTGATTCATAAAACCCTTTCCATTGACAAGATGAGGCAGCAGATCTCAGCTCTTAGAATGCACGTGTTCGTGATGCATCAGCGTTTCTGAAGCAATTGGCTATGCAGGCTTGCAGCTGCTATGGGCAAATGCAGTTAGCAGGATGACATGGGTTTTCCAATACACTTAGCCTGCTATAAAAATCTTTAATGAAACCAGATAAAAATTCTTTGAGAATTGCAGCTGCAAAGCAAACTGAGAAATAAAAAGATTTACAGCTTTTCAAAGATCCCATTTTCAGATGCAGTTTGCTATCACAGCTACAAACAAAACCACAGGGTACAGCAGAGATCATGGCAGTACATGGTATGAAATTTGTAAAACTCTACAAGTGGAAATGCTGAAAATGATGCTTTACATTGGTATGACGGTTCTTAACCATTGTTATTTAGAGTTCGCCAAGCACTGCGGTGATTTCATTGAAGTATAATGGTCTTTACAACTGTTCTTTTAAATGTAGTGACTGATCTAACAGAATTTTTGAAAGTGCATTGAGTCATTGGAGGCCAAATTGCCTTGACTCAGCTGTGCATCTAGCCCATTTACAAGCTGCCGTGTTTTAAGTTGCATCTTTCTGTCCTCAAGTTTTGAGGAACTCTGAATGACTCTTCAGTTACTTCTAATTTCATGTTGCTACTTGGGTTAAGTTGCTATGAGTCTTCTTTCAGAGGAGGCTGCTTTTCACTGCTGTGATTTTGGCATTTTAATAACATTTTAATACCTCTCATTATCACTCCAGATCTCATATGGATTAATCGAATTTTTTTTGCATTTTAAAATGTTAAGCATTCTCTGATAGCCAAAGACTATGCAGACATACAAGCACTTCTTTACAATATACTCTGTGGTAAAATTAATGTAGAGTCTCAGCTGATTCTTTGTCAAGCCCAGGTCTGAGTCCAGCTAATGGAAATGAGAAAATTGCTTGAGTGGTGATGATGGGGTTAGAGGCTAACACATCTCTGAGCGCGCCAGTACTGGAATTGCCAGAGAAATTTCTGTTCTGACTGAGTGGGGAAAGCAGCTGGCATGTCAGAGTGACTCTGCTTGGTGGCATCACAGCACTTCAGCAAGACACCATGAATATGCCAAAGAGCCACTCTTAGGGTCAATACGTACTAAATAATCCAAAGACTGAGTTCTTGCTGCATTGCTGAATTGAAATGTCTAGTTTAATGGGGTTGCAGTCAAGCAGAGCATTTCATTTCTTTGTATGTGGCGTTGGGTTTTTTTTCAGTCCCTGCTACCAGTCACTGGAGAGATACTTTGCAGAAAGCTTTTTTGGGAGGGTGACTTTGACTTCACCAGTCTTACCTTTGCTCTCTGTCACCTCTGAGAAGGGCATAATCACTTCTATCCATCGTCTAAGTGGGGTACACTGACATCTCATGTTAGCTAAACTATTTGAAAGAAAAGAAACACCGAAAGCATAAGCAAATTCATATTCATTAAAACTGCTCTTACTAAAATGCAAACACCTCAACAGAAAGTTCATTGGCGAAGGCTGTAGAGGTGAAAGCAACCACAACCCCAGCTTTGCAGTCAATGGCTCAAAGCATGTACAACCAGGCTGGGATGCTGGGTGTGCCCTGATGTGTCCCAGTTAGCGCCAGAGGGCCGGCAGACCTGCCACAGGGTCAGCAGGAGGCATGAGAGGCTGAGGAGGCCTAAGACAACCCATCCTTTCCTGCTCCTATCAGTCCAACATCACATTCACCAGCCTTGAGTGGGTGGCTCCAGTGACAGTCACACTCTGGATGCCTCTTGACTTGGACAGGACCCGAAAATCAGAGTCCACTGAAAGGCACTGCATGGATGTTTCTATAGCACAGAGGCATCTATAGTCTTCAGCGTTGTTTCTGCCTTCTTTACCCCGACCCAGAAAGGTACTACAAGGGCTATTGCCTGAGACCACCAAGCAGATTTCATTTGCCTATGGAAAATAAAAAGGCAAAGGCTGCACTGTACTGTAACAGCCATGGTATGATTGAATTAAATTGCAACAGCAGCTAAATAATTATCACTTTACTCCATTAGTCCACATTCATAAAGCAGAGTTATCAGCACTCAGTGACTTCCAACAATTATTTTAAATGTTTTTTAAATGTGGTAATGGGGAAAATTTATGGAGTGTTTCTAAAGCCACTTGCTTCTGAAGGACTTATTCATCAACTGTTCATTTATCCCCGTATTAACATTTGCAAGTCAGCTTTTAAGGAAGTTTTGCATGTTTCCACTCATAATAAATAGTATTTTAAAATATGAACTGTTAATGACTAAATGTTGTTTAGAAGGGAGAAGCATTTTGTATAGCCATTCAAGAAAATTTCCAATGTCAAAACAGAAAGCATGCTCCCTTTTCCAGGGAAAATTGAAATAAGATTTGACTTTTTAATGCTATAGATGGATTAAAACGCAAGTGGCCATGGGCAAGCAGACCTGCAGACGTGCAAGTCCATTTAGTTATTCTCAAGCCACCAAAGCAATGAGTTTCTCCTCTCTGTATCTGAGCTGCAACAACACTGTGTTACTGCTGCTTTTAAAAATATCCCTTCTACTGGTCTGCTACATGTTAAGAACGTGGCAGCCTGCAGGAGACAGACAAATAGGTTCTCCAGCTCCATGCATGAACAAGGGAAATGAAATAGAGGTCAATGGGAGAGTAAGGTCCCAGGTGCCTGCAATGCATTACTTCCTATCGCTGCTCCTGGGCCAAGAGGAGTTGTTGCTGGTGTTACAGCTCCTCTCTGCTGACTGCTGCATTAGAGGCAGGTGCCGACTACCCAGGAAGCACTTTGGACTACGCTCAATGCTGGAGTATCTGAAAGTGCACAGATTGTGCTCTTTGCTTACTCTCTCTGGTGAATATCCCTAATGAACCAGTGAACTGTTTGGAAATGCCTGTAAATGAGACTGCGTTAGAATAACAACAGTTTAGCAGGCAGCAAGGGTGCGTAGGGGACTCATCCCCATCCATGTAGGGAGGGTGGAGAGCAAACACTACAGTACTAAATTTGAAGTTGATTCCAAGTGATTTTCTTGAGCAGTTTTTTCTTCAAAAAGGCCAAAATGAAGCAGTAACTAGCAATTATGGACTGTAAGAGAGCTCAAAATGAACGCACAAAAGTATTCACAGGTACAGGTGACAAGGTTTCCTATCCAGAGCAGCTGGAGGACACCTGCTGGTTTAGGCCCACTAAAACTCTTCACACTCCTTCAAAATTGTCATAAGATAAAGCAATTGCAAGATATTTTTTTGCTATGTTCTGTAAAGTCCCAAGTCAAAGAACTGGTTTAAAATAGTGTGCTTCAAAGAGGCAACACCAGAGAAATTAACACACTATGCAGCACCAACACACTCTTAGAGACAGAGGTTTAAGAGGAAGCCTCCCCTGGTGCTTTCTTGTACTCCTTACATGCCACAGCCTCAGTCCTGCTCTTCTTTCCTGGTGCAAGGAGCACATAATACTAGCCTGCACCCCAGATCAGTGACCATCAAATTGCCCTACTGCTGCCAAAAACCAGCGTGCCATTAACTGGGAGGACCACAGGAAAACTTATGGAAGGGTCAGAGACAGCTTGCTCCCAACAGCCAACAGCCTGGCAGAAAGGAAAGCTTTGGAGGTGGCTTTTCCTTTCACTCCAAACCCTCCCAAGAGAATGAGTGACTAACATTTGCTGCCCCCTCATCCCTCTCACAGTAAAAAAACCATCACGGGGCAGTTCTCCGTATTGCCTTGCCACCAACCTGATGCTACCTGTGCTAGACAGCACCTGTGAGGCTTCCCCACGATCCTGAGCACATGGGAAAAGCACACTTGAAGAGCCGGGGGTGGAGGGGAAAAGAATAATCACAGGACTCAAACCAATTCAGTGACTGTCACTAGATATTAAGCAAAACGTTGTACGTATAAAGAGGCATTCAGAAGCTGTAAACAGGGGCAGAGCTGAAATTCCAGCTTCACAAGCAAGCATGTTGCCACTTCTCAAGGTCCACTCATTCTGCACTGCCTGCCATAAAAATTGCTGCTTTTTTTCTTAATGACAGCTATGCACAGGCAACGCTTTTCTTCACTCAATCTATACACTGCACTCCCTTTAATTAACCAGTGCATATAATGACGAATACTTGCACTTTGGTGAACATAAAAAATCAACAGAAATTGCATTGGTCAAATAGACACAAAGATATCACTCAGGAGCGTATTTTGTCGATATGTGAGGGGACAATTCTGAGTCACAGATTCAGTCACAAGGTTCAGCCTGTTACTTTCTTCTTCCTGTCTCTGAAGGAGATGAATGACAGGGAGTTTGGGATTAAGGGCGGGTTCTCTTTCCAGTCATTATTCATTCACCCACTGGGGAAGGGCTCAGACGTGTCTCACCTTTAACAACCTTCATCCTGCATTTGTTAGCTTTCATCAAACTGTCCTTGAGCAGGTAGAGGGAAGCAATAGCCACTCTTCCTTCCTCAACAGGGGGCATATATATATACGTGTTTTAAACATTGACTGCATTCATACACTACAATAACTGATTTAATGGTCTTTTTTTTTTCCCCTCATTTGGTAATTTAATTTCATTTCAATAAAAACATTCCAAATTACTATTTCAAAAGTGGCAGAGGAATTTGTGATTTCACTTCTGCCCTGAGAAAATAAGGAGACGTTGGTTTGGCAACTTCAAGTCTTGCCTGTTCAGATTTTCTGACTCAAATGCTGGTTTCTTTTTATAAGCCAACACATATATA
The DNA here is from genome assembly GCA_013400055.1 of Nycticryphes semicollaris. Classification (NCBI taxonomy): domain Eukaryota; kingdom Metazoa; phylum Chordata; class Aves; order Charadriiformes; family Rostratulidae; genus Nycticryphes; species Nycticryphes semicollaris. The sequence goes on along the minus strand of VXBJ01001356.1, from coordinate 620,469 downwards.
GCTGGATTGGTACACATTGCAATATTGTGAGATATGCTTTTATTTAATTTGTACAATTAATAATTTTCTACATGAGAGGAAACAGAAAATATGCTATCGTTTGCAACAAAAGAAAAAAAAAACATGTAATTATATATGGACTCTGTGACAATAGTATGTCAGCTATGTCAGCTAGTGGCAATACTGGGAAATAACTGGCTTTTCTTTCACTTGCCATTTCACTGTTAGTCATTCTCTGTGCTCACTTGGGCATGGATAGGAAAGGGCTACATTTCATTCTCGTATTTTCTCTTGTAGCTGTCAACATTAGTTAACTATTTTAAAATACTTTATCTCAAAATGTTTGGGGTTTTTTGACAAGGCACTAAAACCTAGCCCTTTTTTTCTTTAAAGACTGACATTAAACCATCTTCCTGACTTGGCAGATGCTAAGGGACCTCTTGTCAGTGACATCTGAACAGGAGGCTGGGCTCGGCATTTATAATTCACTTACATGTGCACTTCAATAAATTCCTATCAAGCAGCTCCCTGGAATTTAAAACAATAGTACTCTGAAATGATTTTGCAATGGTCTAGAGAGAAACCTAGCAAGGATATTGCAGCAGTAGCTCTACCAATCAATATTTCCATTGCACTAAAGCAAAAATACTCATCTTTGATTTTTGTGTAGAAAGTGATTCTTTAAGTTTTTGCGATTACTTGTGCATGAACTTAATTCTGGACAGAGCAGCTGATTTTTGCTCCCTAGCCACAGAAAGGGAAACATCATCAGAAAAGGTCCTGGTAGATACCAGGTTGTCCACGAAGCAACAATGTGCCCTTGTGGTAGAGGTGGAAAACAGCCTCCTGGGCTGCACCAGGCAGAGCAATGCTAGCAAGTCAAGGGAGATGATCTTTCTCCTCTGCTCAGCCCTGGTGAGACACACCTGGAGTGCTGGGTCCAGTCCTGCGCTCCCCAGTGTAAGAGAGACATGGGCATATTGAAGCAGGTCTGTCAAAGGGCCACAAAGACGATTAGGGACTTGGAACACCTGAGATAGGGAGGGCCTGGAGATGAGAAAGCTCAGAGGGGGAATCTCTTCCATGTGTATAAATACCTGAGGGAGGAAGAGGGGAGATGCAGAAAAGAAGACAGGGCCAGGCTCTTCTCAGTGATGCCCAGTGACAAGTCAAGGGGCAATCAGTATGAGTTCAAGCACAGCTGAAACAAAGAAAAAAATATTTATTTATTTATTATGGCAAGGGTGGTCAAGCACTGGATCAGGTTGCCCAGAGAGGTTGTGGGATCCCACCTTTAGAGATTCTCAAGACTGGACTGGACACAGCCTTAGGGAAGCTGCCCTGGCTGACCCTGCTTTGGGCATAGGGGTTTTTTCCACAGGTCTTGCTTTGCATCAGAAAACTACCAACAACAGAGAAGAAAAAGGCAAAATGGAAAATAAAAACAACAACAAACTCCAAAACAAACAATGAAGAGAATTATTCCCCATTAGCAAACGGCATTTTTGGAATGGAGGAGACAAATGCAGTCTTCATTAGCGCCATCAATTACACGGATCTCCAAAGCTGCACAACCATGATCGGGCCAGGCCACCTGATCTCTTGGCAAAGATTCAGGGACTTGATAGGAAATGCTCTGAGGACTTGATGCTCCACTGTGCCCAATCTCAGTTGGAGTGACCTTTTTGGGGGGCTCCACAGAGAGTTATTCTTGATGTCCTATTCACAAAGAATTTTATATCACTGGTAGGAGGTAGCTCCTTTGCTGGTGTTTCATGGCTAGTTTGTAATCTGGATGGATCAGAGAATGCCCTGTCTCACAGCTCCCCACAGCCATATAACTATATTTATTAAAGCTCTGAAAGCAGTTATCTGTGGCTCCATAGCAGCCTCACACAATCTCACTGTTTCTCCTCCAGCTGCCTCTCCTCTGACAGTAACTCACTCCTGAATTCAGGAGGCTTCCTCCTTCTTAAAAGATAATCTTTATTGTCAAGTCAGTGCTGCAGAGTTGATAAAGCAGCCCAGATCATAACGGCTGAGCCAGATAACCTCTGCAGGGACAGAAAGGGGAACAATATTTTTGTCTCCAGCTAGTGCAGTTTCTTTGACTGTTCTGAAGCTAAAGCAAGTTATTTATAAAGCGTGAGATAATATGAAAATATGATTTGCAGAAGTTACTGACGTGACAGAGTCATCTGGAAGGATGCTAGGTCAATTGTTACCCATTAACATGCTTCTTAAGTTTTCATGGACACACAGAGATGTAATTTGTTTAAAGACTCACCAAAGTTAAACCAAAATAGATATATTAATGCTTGTCAATATAAATAGAAACTTAAAAAATTATGAAAGCTTAGAATTTTTTCCTACCTAGAGAAATGAACAGGATTATGCACATAGTAGATGAGAGCAAACATGCTCTCAGTTGTTCACTAAAGTAAATGTCAACAAAGAATTGGATCTGAAAGTTGAAGCTGAGCCCTCATACCAAGGAAATCACAATTCAGGCAGCAGAACTGTAAAAACTGCAAATAAAGGCCCATTTTGGCCACAATGATTCAACAAGTAACCTCTTTGCCGCTGTGGAAGCAAACTTTGTTCTTGAAGCTTGCAATGTAGGCCCTGCCAGCGAGGGTAACCACCCAACCGCCTGCTTTTCCCATCCATCACTGCAATGGTGATGTTCCTGAGTGAAAGGAGCAGAGAGTCCATAAATGTGTAATGAAACCAGCCTTTGTGTTTGTTCCATTCAGTTCCTGGCTGAATTGCATTCAATTGTTGCCACTGGTTACACCAGTACAAACTGTTTCAGAACAAATTTCAGTTATTAGAGAAGAATTTAAACTTCAAATAGATTTTCTTCCCATTGACTTTTAACGTTACATGAACTCAGTGAGAGGGTTTTGCAGTGCCACCAAGACACAGATTTTTTTTTTTTAAATTAACAATTTATACATATTCTAATATTTGCCATATCGAACCTCTACAATTAGAGGATACATTTGAAGCCTGAAAAAAGCTCCTCATTGCCTGCTTGTACATCTAAAATTACCCATTCAGTTCTTGATAGCTGAGAGCACTCAAGCGTGGTGTGTTTATGACATTCTCTCTAGCTTTATATGCTTTGGTTCTGCTAGAAACATCACACACATGCTAATAAATACAGAAGTGGTCGACAATAAGCACAGATGAGTTAACTAGTGCATGTTTGAAAACAAATATCTTTTCCTTTTGGAACCCCTCAGGCCTCAATATGTTCCAGTTGGTCCTTTCTAGTTCAAGTGTGTCAGGGGGGCAGCAGGGTCACCCTTTGCCTTGGTCACCTTTTGACACAGGGACAATATTTAGAGCATCACTCTATAAATGAGGAAAAGATATTTTTGTCAAACTGCTTGGTTTGTTGTTGTTTTGGTTAACCACTGTTTTCAATAAAATTTCATTTGGTATTTTACTCAGCACCATAAAAACAGCTCTCGACAGACGGTTCATACCCCCAAAAATTTGTCACCATCTTAGAACATTGATTTTAATTTTGATGCCTTAAATCCAAGGCAAAACTTGTAGCTGAAACCAGGTTCTGATAAAAATAGCAAATTCTGTTGGCAGCTTAAACAAACTGAGCTTTAGTACATCCAGGTGGTAGCACAACTTCAGACTACATTTGTAATTTTAGTTTTGAAATGTGCACAAGTGATAATTTTCCTTTCCTTTTTTTTTTTTTTTTTCTTCCCCTTAGGTACACATCTTACTCTAAAAATTGTAGGAAAAGCTGCAGTTTCCTTCAGCAGTTTTTACAGCTATAATGTTTGGGTAGAGCAACGCTGCGTTCGGTTACTTTTAGACCCCCAGCAAACATACAGAGTCCTGTTTCCATCAGCACGAAAATAAAACAATTCTTTGGCCACATCGACTTCAAAAGCTTTCCCAACAAGTAAATCTTGTTTCAGTTTCATTCTGAAGCTGTTTTCCAGAGAAAGAAGTTGTTCCCTGCATTGTACATGGTGGGGGAAACTACTCAGTGAATGAGTCTCCTGTTTTAGGTGAAATTCAGAAAAGCAAGGTGGATCAGAAAGATGTCTTATTGGACAAGAAAACCTTAATTTGCCATGAAAGCCTGGATGTGGAACCAGGCCTTTGCTGTGGAACACTATAAAGGAGTGTCAGGGCATAGCAACAGTTCTGGGCTCAAAGAGACTGAGCTAGCATAAGAATAACAAATTTAGATCCTGCAGAGCAGAAAGATGCCTCTGCAGGACCGTGTAAAAAAAAAGTGTTGAGCTGAGCAGGAGGCCCCAAAGAACCGCTGCAGGAAGGCAATGGGTGTTAAAGGCTGCTCTGAGCATCATGGAGGAGCACAGGCTTGTTAAGCTTAAGCAGACAGCCAAAATCAGAGGCTACTTTGAATCTTTGAATCACCAAACTAGTCCTTCTAGGAGTCGTCCTTCTCTTCTAAATGAAGATCTCCTTGACTGAGAAGGAACAAACTCCTTCAGGTATGGGACAGGGTGAAGCTGGCTCAGGACCATGCTGGAAGCAGGTGGTGCAGTATGAACCAGTCCACAGCTGCACCTCATCTTTGCTTTTGCCGATACTTGAGTCCATTTTTTTGCCATTAACAAGATTCTACAACAACATTCCTTTACAACTCCAATACAACATGATATATGTTGTGCTGTCCTAGGACAGAACATTCTCCTCAGTGAGACAATAAAGGCATTCAGGAGACTAACTGAAATTTTTTTTGATCTGCTGCTGGTACGAGCCTTTGGAACCAAGTAGGTAAGCAAGAGTGGCATTTGGTGCCACAGCCGGTGCTGAGGAGGTACTGAGAGGCATGGGCCAGAGAAGCCCCGTTCTGAGGGCCAGGATGAGGACTGAAATTAAAAATAATCAAAACAAAAGCCCCTGCAAGACTGAGAATGCAAAACTGTTTAAAAGCAAGATAAAACAAGCTTCAGCCATCCATGCAAATGATGCCACCTCACACAGCAGTGGCTGAAAAAAACTGCCTTCTGGAAGGAAGTGTTCTGGTCTGTGTTTGTGCCCAAAACAGAGCCAGAGGCTTGCTTTCCACTTCTCCTGCTGCCTGCAATGGAAAAGAAGCCTCCAGGTCCAGCCATCGCAGCTTGGTCACTGCAGCAAAGATGGACGTATCATTCAGTGCCAAGTACAGACATTTACTGGAATGGTCGGGGGTTGATTGGTTGGTTTGCTTGTTGTGAGGGCTTTTTTGATTGTTTCTATCCACACATCTGTATAACACAGTGTATTGCAAATAAAATTATTCTTTGCTTTGGCTTTTGCTGAATCTTATTGCAAATAGCATCTGACACAGCAGCGGTGTTGATGTTGATACTTGCCCCAAGGGGCTGCCAGTCACAGAATCACTGAGTTGTCAGAGTTGGAAGGGACCTCTAGAGATCTTCCAGTCCAACTCCCCTGCTAAAGGAGGATTGCCCAGGGCACATCACTCAGGACTGCATCTAGGCAAGTCTTGAAGAATTCCAGGGAAGGGGACTCCACAACCTCCCTTGCCACCTGTGCCAGCACTCTGTCACCCTCGCCATAAAGAGGTTTTTCCTCATATTTGAATGGAACTTCCTGCGTTCCAGCTTGAACCTGTTGCCCCTCGTCTTGTCACCGCGAACCACTGAAAAGGGCTTCATCCTCCTTTAACCCACCATTCAGATACTTATTAGTATTAATAAGGTCTCCCCTTAGCCTTCTCTTCTCCAGGCTCAAGTGTCCCAGCTCTCTCAATCAAAACCTCAGCAAGCATGCAAGCTCCCGAAGCTGCTTTTGGCTCACACACACACATCCAGTGACAACTGCTGCGTAATTACCTTCCCCAGTTGTTCTTATAATTACGGTGCAGGTTGTGGTTCGTTAGAATTGCATATGGTTTGTTCTATGTTACTACAGTTTTCCTCTTTTCAATCAATCATTGTCTTTCCAGAATGGAAACTCCAGTTCTGCAGCATAACAGAATCTCACAGTTGGAGCTGGGAGCTTGTGGAGGTTTTTCTGTTTGTTTTATGGCCAAATTCTAAAACTATACCTGATGGCATTTTGATGGTTAGCCCATCCAAAAAAAAAAAAAAGTCACAATGGTAACTTAGAATAGAAATACATATTTAAAGGCACCCCATTGAGTTTTTCTTTTAAACCCTAGGCCTGAAAAGCAATCTAGTGTATAGTTACCCAAGGGCCTCTAGTTTAGCACTTTCAGAAAACAAATTAATTCACTCTTTCAGAGGAAGGTAAACACCACTGACGCAGTCTGCTCCACCGGAACCCAACACCTAGTTTTGTTAGGTCTGTCATGTTAAGGGTCACCATTCCTATTACAGCTGCCTGTTGAAAGCCAGGAAGAAGGGAAATCATCAGCAAAGTAGAAAGAAAATATGGAATTATGCTATGAAATCTGCTTTTTCAGCCATATAACTCAGCTGGTGGGACCCAATGGTTTATTCCACTCCTTGCAGCAGTTCCAAGCCATCCAGACCATACCACCTGGCTGTAGGAGTATTACCATGTTGGTCACCTACCTGCACAAAGTTTGCCAAACTTGACAGTATGGAAGTGAAGTTTAGAGTTTATTTGTAAAAGACTGAAAAGGAATTTTGAGGCGAGTCAGTCATAACAGAAAGCTTCAGTGTCTTGTCAAGAAAAGTAGAATTACAAGATCGATTTCGAATGCATTCTTCAAATAGGTGCAATTTCTTATATGTGAAGAAATCTTTCTGTTCCTCCCCCGCCCCGATTTTTTAGGCATTTGTTAATGAGGTTACACCGCCACCTCCTGGAAGACAATAAATTGCTGAAATTGCTCCTGAAATTCAGTTTTCATTTAACTGAATTCATACAACCAGCTAATACACTAGATTCTGCCATGACAGTGCAACCAGGTGAAGCAACCTGTATTAACCTTTTTTTCCCCCCTCAGCAGACATACTGCAAACGTTTATAATGAACATAGGGAAAAAGAAAGGAGAGGCGAATTTCAGCTATCCCCTAATGGTTTGAGAGGACTCAATTTATGCTCCTTTTTTGAGAGGCAGCAGCAGATTCCCCAATTATAGAACCAACATTGGGAGAGCAGAGACCTGGCCCAAACAGATCTGGCCATTCACTGAGCCAAAAAGAAATTAAAGGCTTTCTGGTTCAAGTCACTTTCACATAAAAATGCTCACCAGAATTAATTTTAGCTTTTCAGAATAAAATATTACCACATGATTTTATTTAACAATTAGCATTGGAAAAATATCAAAGAATTGACTTTTTTTTTTTGCAGATGAAACAGTTTCCACAAAAATACAATACTGATTACTCACATCTAGGAAGAACTGATAGCTTTAAAAAATTAAAACACTGAAAGACTGAAAGGAAGAAAAACTCACCCATACTCAGATACATGTGTATACAAACACACCTAGTGGTGTTAGTGTGTTAAATCAGAGAACCACTTGAAAGAAAATACAGCTGCAGCTACAACATAACATTATACGAAGAGCATATATATCATTATAACAATATGACGACATGCAGATTTAGACTGGATATTAGGAATAGGTTCTTCACTATGAGGGTGGTGGAACACTGGAACAGGTTGCCCAGGGAGGTGGTTGAGGCCCCTTCCCTGGAGATATTCAAGGTGAGGCCCTGGGCAACCTGGTCTAGTTGGGGGTGTCCCTGCTGACTGCAGGGAGGTCGGACTAGATGACATTTGGAGGTCCCTTCTGGCCTGGACCATTCTATGATTCTGTGATTATTAATATCCTTAATCCTGCAGCTATATACAACTTTAATACTCACAGGTACTCTGTCATATTTGTGGTGCATTCTGAAAACTTCACTACGGGGCATCAAGGATGTACTTTTACTGCAGTTACTACTGAAGTTATCATGAAGAAAGAAGAGTTGGTCCAAGGTAATTAACACTATTTTGTGTATTATGCCATTGAGTGGGATTGCAGCCTGCGTGCTTGTTACCACAGCCAAGTGTACAGTTGCCAGAGGAAAACGAAAAATACAGTTACAGGATTAAAATACTCCAGTTACATAAACTAACTTTTCTTTCATTAAAAGGTTTCAGGGCTTAAACATTAAGGATATTTCTCAAAATCGCAAAACTGGGCAAAATTATAGCTATTTTTATGATCTAATCAATGGAACACAGTAGTCTTGGGGCATCATGTCTCCCTCTGGAAAAAATACAGTATCTGCAATCACTAAAAATTTTATTCATAAAACCCTGTCAAATGGGTAAGTGGTGGCTACAGAAATACCTTGTACCCAGCACAGCATCTTGCTTTTGAGCACAAAATAACCTTCAGCGCTGTGCTGTATTTACCAATAGATGATGGTGGGTTTACTGATACAGCCAGGCAGAAACACTGGGATTTTTCTTTAGCAAAGGCCATTGATGAGCAATGAAGACAGACTTCACTGTGCATCGACTCTTCTTCAGGCACACGATCAAGCAGCTGTAAGAACAGATTTATCAAAGGCGCTTCTGACGCTGTTCCCGGATACTGTACTTTTAATAAACCCATTTGCACTACTTTGTCAAAAGAAGTATCTGGTCTGCGAAAAGGAGTGCATTGACTATGACATCTTTGTAGTCAAACATCCTATTCGGTGTGCAGCCCCCAGACGTTTCCTAGGGCTTCCCTGTTTCTGTAACATTAGTTCTGTCAGAAATGAATTCTGTTTTTATTGCTATAGGCTGAACTCTGGATAAAACTACACAAGAGTATGCAAGGTTTGATCAAGGCAAGCAACACTGGGGTTTGTAGTGACACAGGGCAAACAAGCATTCACAATAAAAGCCGTCATCAGCTTACAATCCTAAAGTGCAGGTGTTGGAACATTTCTCTGTGCTGAGAAATTTACAGGAAACAAAGCGATGACATTTAAGGACAACTTTGCAAATAAATCCTTAAATCTTGTATTATATTCTTTGCCTTTTAAAAGCACTACCCAGAGAGAATGCTCCTTGAAGTGGTCAAGTATTAGCTGCAGTCTACAATGGTGGAAGGTCACTTTCTGAGAAAGCAGAAGTGGTTTCCTTCAAAGCTGATTTAAACAGGTTGCTAAGTAAGTCTGCAATTCTTAATTTTTTTTTTTAAAGCGTAAGCATTCTTGATTTCAAATCACTTTTGTCCACTAGACCATGCTAAAACTCAAATAAAGGAGATGAACATAGAGTAAATGTTCTCCCGCTTCCTCTTTAGCGCTTCCAAAGGCAGGAGGTAGGAGCAACATCCGAGTCAAATCCTGCAGAACGTTTCAGCTGATCCTGGGAATTGTGCACTTTACTCCTTTAGTTGACATAGAAGCACTTTAAGGTTTCCTTTGCTGGAAATAATTTTATTTGAAAGACTGGAAGTATTAACAACTTAGTGTCAGCTATTAAATGCTGTCACAGGAATTATTTAAAATTGCATTATTTGAGGTGGATTCTCCAAGAGGAGACCAGTGAAGCGAGACAATTTTTAAAAATGGACATTCCCTCAGAAAATGTAATTGTGCACTTACTGAAATTACAATTAAAAATACATGTCAAAAGTAAAGAGTATTGCATCTTTACAGCAAACCGGATAGACCTGCAAATGCACACAACTCCACTAGCTCAGGCAAAACAAAGCTCCCTTCCATCTACATACTTACCTGTTGCGACGTGAATTGAACGATGGAGTAGACACGGCCTGATGGATTTTTTTCTGCACCGTATCGTGCCCCCCACCTTACAACAGTGCATTTTGCTCAGCATCCACGTGTAACAAGTGTGTTGCAAAACAGCCAAGTTCTCTTCTTTCTGTAGTACAGACTGTACCTTGTGTAGCTAAGCATATGAAATCTGCATTGCGATGGCAGCCTTTGGGTTGTTCTTAAGCAGGTCTGATTCTCTTCAGGAATCGCTGTGGGTTTCACGGAGACATTTGTTCCCTTCAGCTGGAAGCTCTGATCCCACAGACATACAGGATTTTGCCAGGTCTATTTGGTTAACCATACTAGACTTTTTTTTTTTTTTTTGTACTTGGTGCCTTCCAAGACAGTGAACAAAAACAAACAAATCCAAAAACCAAAGCAAATGCATTATGTTCTGCAGTATTTTTCTCTGCTTCCTTCTACAGAAGTATCTAAGTTGGCCAACAGACCTTTTTCTTTCCCGCCCTTCCAATATGTTAAAAGATACACGGGGGGAGGGGAGGGAAATTAAACCCAGAGAGTTGCCCAACTGTTTCCGCACTCTTCCCAAACCGTCCTTCCAACTCCTCCTCCCTTAATCAAAGAAGACTTGGACAACGAGTAGGATATTTGGTCGATTGTTAAGCCATGAAAAGTCTTGGAGCAGTAAATCCCTAACGCCACCAGCATTAAGAAAAACCACACCAACCACTATTAACCATCTGCCAAAGAGGACTATAATGTAGATTCGCATTTGTATGCGATGACCTGCCCTTGCCCTGCTTAATTTAGCTTCAAGTTTCCCCGAACCAGCCACATTTAGTCACCTAACAGACCTGACATACATCGTTCACGGCCAATCAGAAATGTTTACAATTTCAGAAAATTCTTTGTCCTCCCGTAGCCCTCCACGACTTCCAACTGTTTCAAACGTAGATACATCTATTTAAACCACTGAGAAAATATTTTCTCTGTGGGTAAGTAACCTCTCCTCGTTTTTCTTATAAAACTCTGCGTAGAATGACTGAGTGCACAAGGCTGAAAGCCACTCAAACAAATCTCCACGCCAGACTTCTTTTTTTTTTTTTTTTTCCCCTGGAAAGATTTAAAAGGATAAAAAAAGAAAAATTGATGTCCTTGCAGAAATCAAATACCAACACCACTACAAAATTACAGGACTCTGGTTCTTCTCTTCAGAAGTTGCAAGTGAAGGAGAACTGAAAAAAATATTGTCTTAGAAAACAACCTTCAACTAATGTCACAGTTCCTACACATATACTCTCCAAAAATCAGAACCGAGCAGTGTATAACCCCTCCATGTCAAACAACTTCTCAATCCTTCGTATCAGCAAACCTGGAGATACAAATATTCTCTCATTTTATTAAAGCTGAACTCAACACACTTTAAATGCCAAAACTGATACCACATGAGAAACCAGCGCCGAGTTTAGTGTTTTACTTTGGCTGCCCACCGCTCCCAGGTACTAAAATCAACACACCCCCACTCCCCCCCCATCCATCTGCAGCTTCAGTTCCACACTTCTAATTTTGATGATGAGATGGTTTTTGTAAAGAAGTCGCAATTCAAACCAGGGATACAGGTTTTCAACCTACGGTGTTAGGAAAAACGAGAACTCCGTACAATTCAAGTCACTTTAATTTAGTATCTTCCTCCTAATAAAGGCTCATTTGATTATCTTTGCATTTGGAAAAAAAAAAATATATACAGGGAAGACTTTGAAAAGGCATCAGGATCATGGGAAATCCAGCATTATTTTTTTTAAAACCTGGTGAATTTTAACCTCTCTCTCAAATGTGGCTGATCTCTCAGTTATGTGTGTGAAGATCAGTAGCAGAAACGAACTGAATTAGCACCTCCCACACGTTCCATCAATCGGCAGAACTTTGCTGTTACAACACAAAACACCTCCTTACTGGCAGGCAGGTCTAGAGCCACAGATTGCCTTAAGAAACTGAGGGGCAAGAGAAAAAATTCACATAAAGCCACATTCCATTAGTTGTGCCGCACATGGAAAAAATTGCTTTATTTTGTCCTTAGATATGCTTTTAAATATGGAAGTGTGGTGTACTTTGGGGTGGGGTTTTGTCTTTTTTTTCTTTTTAAATACCAGTGAATTTTAGGTATGCTGGATTTTCACTGCAGAGAGGAGTGGTTGAACTGTGAACTTCCTCAAAACCGGCATTCAGTTCCATTTAAACACAGAATCATTCCGAGAGACACCTCCGCAAAATGGATACTACGTGCAATTCATGAAGGAATCTTCTTCATGCATAATGGAAACCTTGCAGACATGGGAGATAGAGCTGTGCCCTCCGGCAAATAACCTTAAGTAAGGACTGGAGAAAGAAAAAAAAATAACCAGTCTTCTAGGGGACTTGAGATTACAACATCAAGAATCCCCAGGAAGGGTGACATCCAAAGTGACAGCAACAGGATGATTAAGAGTCCAGTATTTCTTCATTTGAAGAAAAGAAAGGCTGGAGGTTGAAGAGCTACAGCCATATGTGAACGTGGTTTCTTTTAAAATCTGCTAACAAAGAAACATTGGGAATGGATTACAAACTTGTTCTACTACAGGAATATCTGGACTGCACTGAAGCAAGTGACACAGCTTATTTCCCCAAAGTCTGCAGCAGCCACTTTGAACTGCCTCCTAATCGTCAGGCAGGAGAAAGCCACATATGAAGGGAAAGAATTTCTTCAGAATAAATGAAAAAATAATGAAAATATAATAAAAGAATTTTAACTCGGAATTACTATGTGCCTCTGTCAAAATGCCTCTGGTTGAATCTTTTATATATATATATATACACACACACATATATATATATATATATATTCTTAAAGGAAGCAGCAGGGAATAGAAATTACGCCTTAAGTTCCAGGATCAGGAAGTTCACAGCTTGCTAATTAGTTTTCCTTTTCCCTTTTGTACTTCCCACTCTTCAAAAACACGATCAAAGGCAGAACACAAAAGAAAAATGAAATGAAAAATTAAACATATTCCCACTTTAAGATTTCACCTCTTTCTCAGTGCTACATTTCAGGTAACATCTGTCCTCCAGCCGACATCTGCGTGGTTCTCAGAAACACACTCTCATTTCTTCTCTGGTTCAGGGTTATGTTCTAAAACCACAACAGTCTAAAATCAACAAAAAACCCTTTTGTTTCATTTGGGGGAATGGATGACCTTTCTGAAGGCAGTTTTCTACTTATCAAATATTATTTGGAAATATTAAAGCCTCACGGGGTGGAAACTAATCTAAAACTCAAACTCCCTACCAAGGCAAAACAGCCTGATCCTGACAACAGCACATCTTGCAGAAAACTTCCCCACTTCACCAACACTGGCCGTGGAAGATTAATTTACTTCATTATTCTCAAGAACTCAGATTTCCTTCTCCTCCCCCAAACTCAAGGTAAAATGGAAAATTCTAAACAGATACTGATGAAAAAAAAAAGTCAGTTTTTAGGGCAAGAGCTGTAACTCTGTAAGTGACGAGCTCTTCCAGAGCAGAGGACAACACTCGCTCTCACAACGCCTGCCTGTTCATGTTAAATAGCGCAGCAAGAAAATCCTTCCATCTCGTAGCAAGGAGGAAACAAGGACGGACACACACACACACACACACACACACACACAAAAAGAAGGGATAAACCAACCAGTATTTTTCGTTTCTCTGATATTAAGAACAGCACCGACAAAAAAAAAAAAAGCATCTTCACCTGAAGTGAGGTGCAACTTGGAAAGCAACCGGGAACTAAAACCCAGAGGTTGCAGGCTCAACTGTTTGGCAGAAATAGATGTCATTTCAGTCAGAATGATCAGAATTAACAAAACCAAACCAAAAAAACCCCTACATGTTTCCAAGGACACACGTTACTTTGCTTTTAAAGTCATCTCAAGGAGAAGTGAGGAAGAGGAAGTGTCAGTAAATATGAGAACAGTTGCTAAATCACTACTACTACTAACCAGTCCACCAGAACTTGTTTCCCAGCATCATCGCTGAATATAGCTGTTAAGCCAAATAAAAGTTCATACCCGATACTACTAGAGTTCATATTTCTAATTTAAGTTGACAAAATGTTAAAATAATCCTTCATTTGAAAGCAGCAATGCTGTTTACAGGCGTATGTGCTGCTTTGTTCACCTCAAAAATACAATCTGGAAGTAGTTCAGCTCTTCTTATTTTGTGAACTGCTGTATTAGATGCAACATTTTGAAGGAAAATTATATTAAAAAAATAAAATTACACGACTGAAGTGCAGCGTTCTTAAGGTACTTGTAGTTTTCAGTTTATAATTTTAGAAAAGATCTCCCTTGCAAGGATGGCAAGACTTTTCATGGAAAGTCTGAGCGTAAAGTAAATATTTTTGTATCTCAAAAGTAAAGGCAAGAATCTACAATGCAAATAATGGCCAACCATTTCTATATAATGTGCAAATTTATTAATTGGTCTCAATGGCCTGTGTGCAAAATTATGAAAAATACTAGGGTAAGTTCTATTCATACCAGAAATCTTTAAGAGCCGTCTTTTAGAATTCTGGTTTGGGTTTAGTGAGAGCAATTTCATTACTTGTGTTTCAAACATTTAGCATTTAAAGAATAGCTACAAGTATTCCTGAAATCATCCCTAACGGAACTACCTGAACCAAACTGCGCTAAAAGCATAAATACACCACTCAATTTACCCCAATCCCTGGATATAGAGTGGGGGAAAACATAATGAACTTTCAATCAAGCTATCCAGTGAAAAATCAGTGGAGTTTGATCAGATCTAATAAAACTGATAAATGATTTCAGTAATTACGGCACAATTACAACCTTGATGAGTCTGTCTTCCTACGTCACCGAAATAACCAACTGCTACTTGGAGATAACCATAGTCTTAGAATTTCTGTAATTTACAGGGAAGACTTGATTCTTCTGTTCCCACCTGCTTTATATCAGCGGTCAAAGTGAAAATTACTCTCTTGCAAGAAAGCGTTCACTATGTCATATAGCTCAACCTTCTCATCTGTCCTTAAGCTTGCTCCACTGTAATTACTGCAAAACAAAGTGAAGATTATTTGCATCCACCATATTAGGCATTATGACAGCACATAAACAATTCTCTCAACCAGGAATAAAAGTATTCTGTTTACTTACCGTTGTCACCTACTCTGTTTACATATTTAAGCCTCATATTTCATGTTTATCATGCCATTCTCACACCTAGCTGTAGGTCTATAAAACATTTTAATGCATTCTCAAAACACGAAAGTTTCAAGATTAGTTTGACAACTAATTAGCACAACAGATTCTTAATTAGGAGGCCTGCATATTGCTGTAATTGAAGTAGATGAGTTATACGGCAAGAAAAAAAATGCACCTAATTCACAGAGCTTTTTCTACCATATGGTTTCTCTCTAGAGTCATCCCATTCTTTTTCATGACATTTAGATAAGTTGGTACATTTAATCTCATTTATTTCTACTTCTAGAAGACAATTGTTACATTAGTATGAAGACTTTGGAGACAGAGAAAGCTACAATTTCAAAAATTTCTACAGCATTAAAAGTGTTACTACTGAATGAGCTTATAGATCTCTTCGTTCAGGTCCTTTTAATAATGTAAAATGCACCAATATCTCCCCTGCTTTTCCCAAGCTGCAAGCGTGTAAGGTGAAGAACTTGCTCCCAAGTCCCAATGCTCACAGGAAACCGTCTCTGAGGTCATAAAAATGTATGTTTGTTTAGTCATGTAGCAGCGTATGCCACCTACCCATGTAACAGGTTTCCAAAATACCAAACTAGCTAAAAAAAACCAATTAACTAGAGAAAAAAATCAAATTCAGATCTGACTTAAAAAATAAAATAATAAAAAAAATCTCAGACAACTAAGCAACTGCATTAACCAAGCAATGACAAGTCTTAATTTGAGGCACTGGTGCCTCATCTTTTAATATTGAAGTCCCAAGTCCAGTTCATCGCAGGACTGCCAGCTAACAACTTCTTGTCCACTTTTAGATTATCTCAACATTCACAGCAGATTATTTTTTTTTAATTCTTGTGTCTGTTTGCTTTCTATCTCTCTCCACTCGTAAGACCATTCCCCTGTTTCCTATCTTGCCAGAATACTGTATGATACTCGCAGCACTGAGATGGTCCCACGTGCCAGAAAACATTTTGACAGGCACAAACGATGCTCTGGCAAGACTTTCTAGGTAACACCACATATTAGTGCTTTAACAGAAGCTGCTGGATGAAGAATAGGAGGTAGAAGCTACTGAAGAAACTTCCTGTCATACTCTCATAACAAAGGCAAAGTTGAATCCAGAGTTCAGGGCCCACTGAGCAGCTACTGTTGTTCTCTGCTCATTTTACCTCCATCTCATCCTGTTTCACTCCCATTTGTTTGTTAATCCACCTCCATGCCAGGGCATCCAGCCTTTGGGAGTGAAAAGCCATCAGAACTGCAGGTTTTGTCACATTTACTGTAAAACATCTGCAGGGTCATACTACTGGCATTTAAAAACAGCCAGGTTAAGACAACTACTTGTCCCTTCCTGTCTGAATGGTCTGGATGTCCAAATACCCGAAAACTGCACTGATACAGTAGAACTTATTTTAACTTGCATTACGAATAAACTGCACATGCTGTTTTACAGACAATATATATTTGTAAACTTGCTCATGCAAAATTAGTGTGCACAACAGGGATATCCGTTTTCTAATCCCCACGCCTTTAAAAACGACATTTATGTCTGTGTTATTTGAACTGTGCCCAAATCCTCTCTTTAATGTAATAAATCTTACACAGAACTCATCTGCCAGCCAAACCAATTTATGAAGCTGAAACAAAAAAAGAATAAAAAGTTATACAAAAAAATGGTGCACCTGGACGCTTGATTCCCCCCAGCCCACCCCCTGTTTTGTTTCTTTGTTTCTTTACAAATATAAAGAGTGAATAAAAGAAAAAAAAAAAATCATGGTCACAAAATTTTGACATTTTAATCCTAAACATTACAGGGCAAATGGATGTTGGAACCTATTTCCATACATCATGTGTCAACTTTTTAATTCCCAAATGTGGCCAAATCCACTAAAACAACAGTGGTTAACAAACTCTGGATTATGGAAATACATTTCTGGAATAAATGCTAGAAAAGCAACAATGGGAAAAGCCAACTGTCTCCATAAAGGTAAATAAAGTGGAACAATGTGTAGATTAGATACTTTTTCTCTTACTCAATCTGTCAATTCAGTGCATCATATGGTTCAACATAATGGTCCCCATTTTGGACAAACATCTAACTAGTGTCCATTGATTCCAAGTTAGTGGATGATGAATCTTTTTGGATACTTTCAAAGATGGCTGCCAGCTCAGGGTTAGAGCTTATCTGTGACTGAAATTCACTCATTAATGGACTCTTCTCTGCTTCTGGAATGGTTAGAAGCGCTGCTACTGCTCTCATAGCAGATCGTTTCAGTTCATCTTGCTTTTCAAACTCCTGTTTCACTGAGTTTGCCTTTACCTAGGGAAGAAATGAAAATATGTTTAAAACTTCTGCTTAACCCTCCATCTGCACCCACCTTAAAAAAACAACAACAACAAAAAAATCTTACAAAGACCTATTTCCTTCCATAGTACCACTAGTCACAGCTTTCACAATGGCCTAAGCTCTTACAAAAAAAAAACCAAAACAACAACAAAACAACAAAAAAACCCTCTCCACAACCAACAACAACAAGCAAAACCATCCTCCAAACAGCTAGTTTTTACCAGACTTTTTACCAACATTTTACAAAACAGACTGAAACTTGAATACTGCATGGTAAGCAGAAAAAGGTTGTAAAATACCAAGTCAATTATCGAAACAATTATAGTAGCCAACCTCTGGCTAGTAAGCTCAGTAAACAACACTGAAATGGTATTTTAAGAATGATTCCATCTTTCAGAAAACATGATTTTTTTTTAAACATTGACCTTCATTAGAATAACTGTTTAACCTCCTGTTATAATTCTTGAAGATGTTTCAGTGATACAAACATAAATCATCATTAAAAGCAGTCCATTTCTTGATGTGGAGTGTAACAGAATACAGTAATGGAAAAGCAGGATAAATCAGGCATCACGTGATTGTCAGAGCATGCAGGTGGATCAAGATAAGAGCAGGGACGCAAGGAGACTAACTCTGCCAAGAACTTTGTAATATAAATGAAGGGAAAACCAAAGCAAAACACAGAAAAATCCCCAATAAAAATAGGGCTGCTTTACAGCGCCTCTGCCCTTTGTCACCCAAATGCTTGTCTGCAACAACCTAATCATTAGAAGTCAGAAAAACCTCAGTACTCCTGTTTCACTACTCATAATGAAATGAGACATACAAGTTGCTCAAGCGGCAGCTAGATTTTTAAGGAAGAAAACAAATGACATCAAAGAAACAGAGGATTTTTAAAAAGAAGCTAACAAGCCAAGAAATCTGATACATGTATAACGGCCCCCACAATTTGTATTGCCCTATTGCAGCTTACAGCTCAGGAAACGCTGGAGCAATACGTCTGGATTCTCAGAAGCATTCTTCATAGACAAACTCATTTATACTTCTATAACACAACACAAATTAACGTAAGGAAGCTTTAACTCGAGAACGGTACCTTAGTTGTACATGTAGCACGCAAAGGTTCAACAAGCCTATCCAACCTCTGCAGCACTGCGCTGGGACACAGGGTCGACAACCTCACCAACATCAAAAAGGTTAGCATCTAGGTTGAGAGAGAACCAATCCAACAATCAGTCACGCTCAGCACACATACGGAGAGATATTTCCTACAATGCTGCAGAGCCTTTTTAGCAGCAGCACTTCAATAAAAATGGCAAACACAGTGAAGCACGTGAAGTCTATTCACCACTTAAAATGTCTACTTGACTAAGTCACTGCTTACACAGAGAAAAGTGACAGCTAACCTTAATATCATAGTGATCCTTCAGGCCATCTTCAACATGGTTTAAGAATTCAAATATATCTAGTCTATCCAAACAGCTATCCAAAAGAGTATACATGCACTCGAAAGCTGCTTTCCTTATGTCCAACCCATCATCAACGGTATGCTTAAATGGTCCCATTTCCACCTGTCAGCAAATAAAAAACAAAGTTAAGCAGTAATGTATCTAGAGAAACAAAGAATCTACTTACTACTATTTAGCACTGTTTTTCTTAGTTAACATACCTCTCTGATTAATTCCTTTCTGACTTTTGTTTCATTGTAAAGATGAGGAAGCACAGTATCTAAGAGGTCCCTTATTAATGATGGTTTATTGTGTGCAGCTGAGTTAAATGTCACTAGGGCTACTCTCCTGACATTGAGATCTGGGTCCTCCAATGTTTTCAGAAAATCACCTGTAATCATGTACAGAAGGAAAAAAAAAGAAACCACACCAAAATCGTGAGGACCCTTTTGCTACTTAAAAAAAAATAACTTTGCTTAGTTTTAACTTTTCAAAAGGACATATTTAGTGCAGGACCTATTTTGATGTAACACAGACCGATACCTGGTATGATTACACACACACACCCCTATTTAGTTATAACAAAAACATTACATAATTGATGTATCGCATGTCAGACAATGAAACCACACCACCCAAATAAATGGCTAGCACTTAATGATACTCCAAAACTTTTTTTAAAAAAGCTATAGCGTGTAAATTAATGAAAATTTAACACAATCTTTCATTTTCTCCACGAAAGTCTCTGAGAATATGCATTAGAAAACTAATTTAAATTCTGCAGTTCAAGAATTAGTGAACACTTCTTAAGGAAACTATCAACATATTGATTTTTAACCTCTCAACTGGCATATATTGAGACCTCCTAATGTAGCAACACCTTTCTCATCCCATCCCACCACATTCTGTGCATTTTCAATTTACAATGTCTGTAGTTCTATTACACAGATAAAAGCCTGCAGGAATCGATCATATTTTTCCTCAATGTCTGTCAAGTTTACTAGCAACTTCCAAGAGGAGTGACATTTTTTAAAGGAAAAAAAACCCAACAGGGTGTAAACAACAAAGTGACTTCTACACACTAAAAACCAAACCTTGGGTAACAAAACTAATGATGATTGAGGTTTTTGAAGTACTGGATACCAATAGCTTTTTGACTGAGTAATCAGTAAGTACTTCCAGAAACCTAAGAGACAAGGCAGCTGCAGTAGGAGGGACAGCAGGGGAAAAAACCCAGAATCATAATCAATTCTTTAATAAATTATTAAAAAATTTTAAACTTAGTAATGAAAATAACACACAGGAACTGATACCACTTCCCCATAAATAAAAACTTAGCTCTCTACAAACCTGCATGTTTTCAAAGATTAATCTTCCTCCTCCCATTAGTTTTAGCAGTATACACAAATTGTAACAGATCTTTCAACCTGTAATCAACTCACTATAAAACATTCACCGTAACATATTAAACAAATCTACAACACTTTGTCATAGAAATGAAAAAAGAGCAAAACAGCATTGCAAAGCTCTTCATCATACTGATGTTATACTGAAAGCTCTGATTACCTTATCCCTGTAAAAATATACACGCTTCCAATAACTTTCAGATGACAGAGCATTACAGAATCCTAAGGACCTTAATTTACAACTTGCCACCTTGCAATACTCAGAATTCACATGTGCCTACATATTTTACATGACTGAATGTCAAATATTGCCAAGACCCCCCCCTTCTGGGTAAAGACAGTACCTTACTACATCAAACTGATGTAATTTGGCAAGACCATGGGAAAGGAAACCAGCTTTAGGGTACCATCGTCCTAAAAGCCCTGGCTCCTTGTATTCTTTGCCCATCACAGCTTCAAAACATACCATTTTAATCACACAACTTATACTGCTCAGAACTCAAACAAGCTAGAATTAATAGAAATAGCTGGCTAGGATGTAAACATTTTATAACTGTTCCAAGAGTTACCATTAGCAGCCAGTTACGGTACCGAAAACACAACAAACAATTTTTAAGTGCAATTCTACTGTTTGAAAACGTAGAAGCTGTCACTGAAGTAGAGACCTTACCTATGCAGTTCTTCAAGAGTGGGTCTATGGGTTGCGGATGATCAGAAATAGTGAACTTGACAGCAGTAACCACCGAACTTCGAGCATATGAGGACCCTAACATGAAGCAAAAGTTTAAATATGCAGCATTAAAACAGTACAGCTACAGAATTCACATCATGTTCAATTCCGTTCTTTTTAAACTTCTAATACTCTTAAGAACACTAAAGAAGAAATGTTACTTACTACTAGCAATGCAATATGCTTTCTCCATAGTTGTTGTTGTGGTACATTTTAAACAAGGGAAAAGAGACCATAACATTTGTAATAAACATTTAACATTATCTGCTACAGAAAATTCAAGTAGTGAGCCTATTAGGACAGATTTTTTCATTCACCATACAAGCTTACAAACCACCCTCCTCTTTAAAGCAGAAGTACACGAAGAAAACATGTCAAAACTCCTGCTATGGAACTGATTAACTAATTATGCGCAATGATCCCTCCTAACCCTTAAAAAATTCAGAATTCTCATCTGAAAATTAGGAATACTGTCATTTACACCAAAACGTCAACATGTTGCAACTGGTTTGTTAAGTAGTGCCATCTCCTTGTCACCCACACTCCTTCCCCTTTAGGTTTATAACTCTTAGCTAAACATAACATCATTAATTGAAATACCACAGTCTGAAAGCAGAACATAAAATTAATTCATCTTATGTATGACTAATTTCTTCCCATAAAAATGGAACCATCTAAGCTTCACGTTGTTGGGGCAGGAGGAAAGCAAAACTTCAAGAGTAACACAAAATTTAAGCAAGTAATTTGCAAAACTAAATCAGTTTATTAACAGCTGCCATAAGGCCTTTTGCTCCAGTAGGTAAAGGAGTTACTACTACTCACCTGATGCCAAGTATCCCTTGAGTCTTGGAAGCAGAGTCTCTGGGTCTATTAATGTAAGCTTGCCCAAGCATTCAGCAACAACATTCCTTGTACCCTCTTCTGCACATTCGCAGTGTTTCAGCAGTAAGGCCCAGATGTTCTCAACATAGGGTTTGAGACCAATGACCGATGCAGAGCTGATTATTTCTTTCAAGGAATGCAGAAGAAGGTATTGCCTCTTAGGCTGACTGGTTATTTCTTGTAAGACAAATGGCAGGTACTCAGGAAGATTGCCAACACTAATACTGCCTAACGCGTAGGACGCCGCCGATTTGACTTCTTCACTAGGAGAAGAGAATGCTTCTAGTATTACAGACTTCAGCTCAATTTGTCCACTTAAGTCAATGTGATGCCCAACTTCCCCAAGAGAAAGCAAAGCCAAAAGCCGAATGGAATCCGTGGACCTCGAGTTCTTGACGTCTTGAATGAACTGACCTACAACAGCCGGCCCTTCCTTAGGGCAGGCTCGAGTAAGGGCAGCTACACATTTGGCAATGGAATAGTAAGACTGCTTGTGAGTAAGTGCTGTGCTCTGTGAGTACACTGGACCCGTTAGCATGCGCAGTAAATCCATATAGCCTAAATTATTCGTACCAGTCACAACCAGAGCTTGGAAAAATTCTAGCATGGCACTAAGTGCTCCACCCTGAAGTAGAGGCGATCTCACCAGCCCAATAAGTTCGTTGAGAATGGACCCACTAATCTTTGACAGGGAGGAGGGATATACTTTAGCCAGTGTTGTCAGAAAACTGATGGCCATCTGTGATACGTGCATATCACTTTCACTAATCAGAGGTGGAAGCTCATCCAGGACAGCATCAATCATGGCAGCCGTCAGGCTGTCGCTGTAATTCTTAATTAAAATATCTAGAGCAGAAAGGGTGCCCAGTTTCAAAGCTCGCTGGTTCTTTCTCAGAAAAGAAGCGAGAATAGGAACTCCTTCCCCAAGGATTGGTCTCAAATCTATCTTCAAAGGAGAACCAGCAATCAACGTCATGGCCTTCACTGTAGTTAACCGAGTGATCTCATTCTTCAGTCTCTCGAGGAAGATCTGAAGTGTACTAGGCAGGTCTGTGCCTAGGCTGTCACCAAGGCTACAAATTATTTGACCCATGCAAGATATTGCCCTTTCTTTCACCTCCTGATCAATGTCAGCAGCCTTTAATCTCTTAATTGTACAAGTAAACAAATCTTTGATGTAAGGACTAGCATCAAAGGAAGAAGGCTGGTCTAAAGGACGAATGACTTTCACAAGTTGCTGGGTAACCAGAAGTGCCTCTGATGTTATCTTGTAAAATGGGTCTCCAACGCAAGCTACAACTGGAGGTACCAATGCTTGAACGTGGGGATGAAAAACCTGGGGAGTATGATTGCACAGGATCACATACAAACAGGACAAAGCATCAATCTTCAGATTAGAAGAACTTGATTTGTCATTCAGTGAAAAAATTATTCCTGGAAGAAAAAGGAAAAGAGGCATATTTTTAGGTCAGGTATTTATATTCTGCTAGAACACTTCAAAATTTTTGCAGGCACGCAGCAATATTCAATTTATGTTTTCCTGCTCCCAGCCCTTCTTAAATGCTTCCAAGCCTCTTTCATTATTTCATTCAATCAGTTTTCAAGCTTCCTCTATACAGAGGACCCGAGCCTTTTGATGGTTTGTGATGCTTTTTCTTAATTATAATTGGATTCTGAACCTTCAAGCTTTTCTAAACTTATTTTTCCTTGTTACTTCTAAATTACATATTTTAGGTCCCAAAAGCTAAAATATGGACAACATTTTGCTTTGCTGAGATGCAAAAGAAGGCAGTTTTAAGAAGCAAATTAACTTTTTTTTTTTAGATAGGGAAAAAAAAAATCACAATCTCCCAGCTAATCTTTGTTTTCAAGGTTAACAGAAATATGGTGAGTCGTTTAGATGAGGTGTTGGGAGATATGGTGTAGGGGAGGAATTTGTAGAGTAGGGCTGATGGTTGGACTCCATGATCCCAAGGGTCTCTTCCAACCCAAATGATTCTGTGATTCTATGTCACAAAAATATTTATATGGATCCACACATTTTGCCGATTTCTTTAAATAAGAGCGACACTTCAAAGTTTTTGCAAAAAGCACCGTCAAGAGTTAAAACTTCCGGAACTTCATTTCCAAAGTACTGATAAATCCTTACGTTAATATATGTTTCTCATACCTGGTACAAGTACAGGAACATGTTGTGTTAGGGCTCCAGGTAACACATTTACTAGCTCAGTCAGCATGTTAAAGCAGCACTGACGAGTCTTCACACTCTTCTCCTTCATCTGTTTGTGCAAGGCTTTAACTATGTTGGGGACCTGTAATTGTCACACATCTGTTAATTGATTCAACAGCTTTATGACTGGGGGTCATAAAGAACTACTGCTAACTTCGCAACAGAACTAGAGAAGTTATAAACCCTGGGAAATGAAGATTCAAAAGGACTGCTATCCAAAAAAATAGGTATTTAACTAAAGGTAGTAAGAAACAAACCAAAACTAGATTTGCATTAATAAAACTGTGCAGCAACAATTGAGAAGTCACCTGACCTGCACAATTCACTTAGAAAAAAAACTGTCAGCACTATTTTGATTCTGCAAATAAAATATGTTGCAGCAAATCAAGTTTTATCTTAATCACTAGTGCTTACATCTGCATTACAGAATGCATAAAAGAACTATTATGGTTTGGTAATTCGCTTAAACTACATAGAACATACAACTATTACAGGTGATGTTAAACAACCAGATAAGCAAACAGATAAGCACGTTTTCATGAGCTGGTAATTTCAGTTTCCAAGACTGTTACACTTTTCTGAGCCAGTTTACCTGGCTTGCTCTCTGTGTTAGCACTACAGTAGTAAACCATAATCTGTGTATGAAGAATGTATAATATGGCACACAGGGCACAACTTCAGCGTGTCTTCTCAAAGATAACAAAAATCTTGATAAATAACCTGACTCTGAAGCATTGTCAAAGGTGTCTCTCCTTGTTCCATTGCATCAGGATCACAAAGCCAACTTTGCACAGGTCGAGTTTGTTTTAAAAGAGAAAGATATGCATGAAAAACATCTGCTTTGACATTCTCTTCACGTTCTTTGAATCTGGCTATTAAAGCAGGAGATACAGTTTTGTAGAATTCTGGAAGCATTTCATGTCGTGTGCTAACCACAGCATCCAGACACTTCGCAGCTGCACGCCTCACTTTCCAGCTCATGTCATCATCATCACTATATTCATCATCGCTCCCTTGAAAAAAAATAAATTATGCATATGTTCAAGTCTAGACAATCAAAGCATCAAGTTTTATTTTCAGCTATTAATAAGAACACACTTGAGTTCTTTGTGTAAGGCACAAAGAAAGTGGTTCGTGAGTATGTCAAAACATACATAAAAAGCCTTCTAAACTGCCTAAATCATAAGACTAATTATATTCTCTGCCAATTTTTTCACGATAGTCTTATACGTATATTAATTTAAACTGCAAACAGGACAAGGTAACTCCCATCATCTCTACCACCTGACTACTGATTTAAAGCACATTCCTCTTCATTTGTGACATAAGTAACAATACAGCAACAGTTACTAGCCCATGGAGATTCGACAAATTATTGTTTCTTTTTAAGAAGTAAACAAAGCATACCTTGCCCCCGAAAAAGACAACAAAAAAGATACACAATAAACAGTACAAATTGACTTTTTAAATGCTAAAGCAACATCTGTGCAGCTCATTCAATCTTCAAGTAGTGAAAACGTTATGCTCCCCCAAACCAAAAAAAGAATATACCTTGATCGTCATCATCACCACCATCAGCATCCATAGCATTTTCATCTTCATCTTCATCATCATAATTGTAATTAGGATCATAGGTAAGATATTTAAGACAAATGTTTATAATAGTAGATACATGAGGATAAACTTCTTTAGGACATCTGCATAATATAAAAATACAATGTCAAATTACTTTGAAGAATTACAATTTTTTCTAAAGATTTCGTGCCATATACTGTACTTTGGAGACATTACCCAAACCAAGTATCATCAAGTCATCCATCTGAATTACAGAAATTCAGAGAGAAATTTCAGAAAGGGCAATGCTACTATATAAACGGATTTGCTAGACTGGAATATTCCAGAAAACCAAGATATGCCTTTGGATACCAATTTTTTTTTGTTGTTATCACTATTGGACAACAAATACTATTAAGAGTATTTTTCCTCTCCTGTTTGCATAAGTAGCAATGGCACAATAGAAAAGTTTCTGAAGTACAGACATAACACCCTGCTTAACAGTTAAGTTACAAGATAAATAATAGGAGCAGTTCCAGCTCAAACACACAAGAATATTTTGTACAAGGAGACTCTCTTGACAGTAATAGTAATAGCTTACAGCTAAACAGCACACTTACTAGATTTTAAGAAAGCCTGAAATAAGCATCCGAGAATAACTTACCTCCTAACAAAGGATTCAAAGGCTTGAATGCAATACTCTCGTAGTTCATCATCATCTACATTACAAAACTTTACAACCAAAGGAATTATTTTCTCAAGATATTCACCTGGTAAGAGAAGGAAAATAGCAAAGTAATCACTATCATCTAAAAACTTTTGAAGTTTATTTTAAATATTATTATACATACATACACAT
This sequence comes from Nycticryphes semicollaris, assembly GCA_013400055.1. Classification (NCBI taxonomy): domain Eukaryota; kingdom Metazoa; phylum Chordata; class Aves; order Charadriiformes; family Rostratulidae; genus Nycticryphes; species Nycticryphes semicollaris. Next base: position 594,098 of record VXBJ01001356.1, on the reverse strand, counting down.
ATGCAAAACATTTTTTTCTTACCTATTCTATGACCTGCTTGCCTACTGATAGCAGCAATACACTGTATATAGGTCCTAGTGGTTGACATGGAATCATTTTTAGACAGCTCTGTCAACAGATGTTCAATGAGGTCAACAAAAACCATATTGCCACAACTCATAACCAGGTGACCCAGAGCAATGATGGTTCTTTTCCTCACAGCAAGTCTGGGGCTAGTCAGCTGGGGGAGCAGACAGGTCAGAATTGAAGGATGGAAGTTAACAAGCAGTCCTCCTTGCCTTAAAACAGACAAAACACAAACTCAAACCAATTGAATCTAGATAACTTTGTTCATATACTGTACAACATTTCCTCTAAACAGTCCCAAAACATCACAAATATTCTAATTTAGTCTTTTAATCAAGCTTTTGAAACTTTTAGAAACAAGAAGTGAGTTTAAAATATACCCTCCAAGTAATAAACATTACAATAAGGTTAAAACTACAGTTCTCAGAAGACTAAGTAATAATTGATCTATCAATCAGCTTATCTTCAATACATTCTTTTTTTTTCCCAAAATGAAGTTCAGGTAAATAATTAATGCGTTACCATGTTAGGTAACTTCACATAACTTAAAGCAATGTAAATTTAACGTTTGGAAAATTAAAGTTCTGGCTTTGAGGAGTATTTATGAGCATTCATCAGTGTCTTGGAAGAGGGATGTTTACCTGCTGAGCATATCAGCCATGATATCCAGTGCTTCCAGTTGAACAGACACATCTTCCTGCTTGGCTATAGCACTTGTGAGACGCCCTGTGATCTTTTTGCAAACATTAGCTGCTAATGCAGAACCTGCAAGTACAACAAAACCTCAGTGTTTTCGTAATTCAAATAAATAAATAAATGTTTTAAACACCAGAGATCATGTTTATGTCTATGGAAAGCAACGTGCTCTCAACATAAAACAGCTTTTCCCACACAACAATAGAAGCTTGAACAGGCAGTTTATTAATGTAACATACTCTTCACTAGAGCTGAAAGACTATCTATGTAGAAACATACTCAGCAGGAAGGCTTCTTAATTGTCCCATAAAGTATATACAACAGAAAAGACACTGGTTTTGGTAGGGCAAGCAATGGAAAGAGAAGGCCAAGATGAGTCCGGAGCAACAAATGAAAGGACTATGGGTAAAAGTAAAGGAGGAACTAGAAAGGGAGGCACAGAAGTAGATGGAGCCACCTTTAAAGAATAGCTATATAACAAAACATCAAAAAATTATTTTGTACATGAAGTAACTTAAATAATAAGCACCTGAAATACTGCTGGTACATTTCAGAAAAGGTAAAAAAAAAAGTATATCCAAAGTATTTTAAAATTCAAGTAAAAATGCCTTTACCACAACTCCATAGCTCCCCCTTCCCCTCAATTGTCCAATGTCATTTGGGGTAATTAAGAGGAAAAAAAGATACACATATCACGGTAACAGCTACCCAATGGGTAGCACTCATCTTCATTTGCATGAAGTTTTTGTTGAATCACACTTTGGTAATTTAGATGTGAAATTATTACCATTCCATCCTATATTAAATATAGTTTATGTACATTTATGGCCAATCGTTAACTATACAAGTAATACTAAACATGACAACTGGACAGTCAAAAATGTTATCATAGAGGCTAAGAAAAAAGACAACAATCTGTGTTTGAGTTGAAAGCAAGAAATACCTTTTATATCAGGAATAATAATTATATTGAAAGATTTTGCTACGTTTTTGTATGAGCTTTACCTCTACCTCAAAAATCTTCTTTTGTTTTGTGCAGGCAAACAAAATAATAAAACCTTAAACTGATTAACTAAATAACTTTTACTTAAGTTTACACATCTTCCTACTGCTTGATAAAAGCAAGACTGTGGACTTTCAGTAAAGGATGTTAAAATCACAGCTTTTTTAATTAGTATTATTATTTAAGAAACCTCAGTGCCTAAAAACTGCATTTCCAAAGCTTTTCAATCACCTCTCTATTCTCATTCATATTCTACACTATGGTATCTGAAAAGCACTTGAATAAAAAAGAAATGCCATTAACTGATGAGCTGGTCCATCATTACTATCTCTTTTGGAGGAAAGACTGCCTTCATTTAAAACTGCAGGTAAGCATGTCAGTAATTTAACAGGCAATTGCTAGAAACACAGGGCACTTTTCAAAACACCAGAAACTGAGACAAGGTATCAGATCATTAAAGAAAAATACCCAAGTTATAATCAATTTTAAAGCATGCTATCAATCAAAAAGCAAGAGGAGATTTAGCTATTACTATAGCCTAGAAATGATCCGCCAGACAATTAATAAAATAGGAGCTTTTACACTCAATCCTTTATACCAAAATTCCTATCATCTAAGTTTGGCTTTCACATGAACGCCAAATTTTTTTCAGTAAAAAAAGTTTTTAAAGTAGTAAAATCTGGAAACAGCCAGAGAAGAAACTTAAAGGGTATTTGTGTCATACGTCTTTCCTCTAACAGAAATTAGTTCCAACACTGAATGAACTGAATGCTCTTCGCTAAAGGATCCAGCTTTTGCATCTATTTTTTTTAATTAGTAATGAAACAATAAAACGAGATAGTCTCAAGTACAGAAGGTCTTACCACTGGAAGCTGGGGGGAGTTCTCCAATCACAGTTTTAAGGCCAATGCTTGAAATGTCACGTAACTGTTCCTTATCTGAAAGCATGTTTGTACAGAGGGTATCTACAATGGTCTCCACTTGATACTCCTTCACTTTACTCACCAAAGGGCCAAGGCTGTATAAACAGAAGTATAGTATTACATCCACAACCTTAAATAAAACCCCCCTTTTAATGTTAGTATTTTGCATTCAAGTCACAAACTTAACGAGGTTTTTTGGTAGCAACATAAAGCAGAAATTTAAAATCTAAAACCCTTCAATTGGTTGGGTTGTCTCCATAAATCTAGTGACTAAATACTGGTTTAGTACCTAGTTTTTGCCTAATGGCAGAAACATTTTTAGCATGACTGTTCTGCTCCAGTCTCAAAACCAGAGTCCCTCTTACTTCCCAATGCTTAGAGTTGTAACAAAAGCTACCTAGCCAGAGCCATCAGTTTATGTGCTTTCCCATCAGAGCCTGCTACTTCACGGACAAGTAAGCAATCTTCTTAATTACTCCACCTTTATTATACACAGCCCCTGAGTTCAATCCAATATACGCTGGGGCTCATTCTACACCTTAGAGTGTCTTCCTTAAGAGAATGCAAACAATAAAACAAAAAACAATGACATGGAATGCCCTTCCTTACACAGACTCTAAACACCACCATGCACGTAGTAACATTTCCTCTCTCTTATGAATTGTTTTTAGCTATTCCAACTGTTTTGAGGATCACAACAGGCTTGTATTCACTTGCCAAATGCTCCCGTTTGCTCAAAACACTAAAACCACAGATGTCCCATTAAATTCTTGTTCATTGCTAAAAAATAAAGCATCCTTCACTGCCTTCCTAGCCCTATCATCAACTGTCAGCATCTCTCCATTGTTAATGTTCTGTTCCAAATGGGATGTTATACAAAACTAGAGCCTTCTCTTGTCTTTATTTCCTTCCATTCACCTTAAGTCCAACTCCAAGAACTTACTCTTTCTCCTACTACTCCTCCCACTTTTCATTCCCTGTTTGCTTATCTAGTTTCTCCCTACACCTGCCTTCAGACAAAGCATCTCACTAATGGAAAACCAATTTTGAAAGACTTTTAATCACAAGATCTTTTAATCAAATTCAACTCCCTCAAACGTACTATATTAACAACAAACACATCAGATTCTGAAAGATGAGTGTTACAAGCTGTACTTTAGGCATTCCTATCATGTCCTAAGAAAAAGCAGTACAGTTAGCCTACGCATACACTAAGTACTCTCCAAGACATAGCTCCCTTGTTTTGTAAGCTTCTGCTCTCTGTACGTTGATCTTGCCAGCTACTTTCTTTAATTCTCTGTGGTGATATCCGTAATATCACTACCTAATCGAGAAAATGTGCTTACTAATTAGACATCAATACTAGAGATGAAATGTGACATGAAGCTAAAGTTCTACCAAGCTTAAGTTCCGTGCCAACCGTGACAGAAGCAAGGGCAGGAGAACAAGGAGCTGCATGCAGTAGTCACACAGGAGAAAAACCAATGGCTTGAGGCAAGAATGGCAAGAGTAGCTGCATGGACCATCTACAGAAAATACGGGAGTTGCAAACTGTAAGTACAGCCAACAGCAGAATTAACAGATGCACAGATTTGTCTCCAGAAAACTACTATACATTTTCTCTTCCTTCTGAATTAAAGGGATAAGGGACATCATGCTGACTTGGCTTTGTCTACAGACCTTCCCCTAGTTATGTTCTGCAGCTGTTCTAGATGTCCCACCAAGAGACTTAGCCTATATAGCCTGATTTTCAATAGCTCTTCCTCCTGTGACACACACTTCAAGTTGTGCACATCACCATCAAATTTAACTTTGGCCAGAGTGACAAAGCAGAGAAGTTTTTCAAGTGATTCTACATGTGTGTTCTCAGTGTGAGATCTGATGAGCAGGAAAGCGTAAGGACCTTACTAAGCAAGCCCTTTGCATCAAAACAATCTGGTTAAGATTTTGAGGAGTGGAAAGACATGCGTAAGTCTTATTTTTTTAGGAAGCAGTTTTCAAAAGCTCAAGCCTTGTTGCTATTTTTGTGAAAGTCAGGGCCCAACTTGCAGTATGTGAGTCAAAGTGAGCCTATGCAATGGTTCCATGAGATTTACGCTGAAAGGACAGAACGCATTTAAGTGTTTTCAAGTGCTGGGCTAAGAGGTGGTGTCTCTTACAACTGACAGAGCCAAACATTACAGACCAGAAATCACAGATGTTTCTGAGACTTACAAGGGAGGCTTCAAATTTTGTACCTGCCCTTCAACATTGTATGCAACGTACACAGACAGACACTCTACAGATCAGAACTATAAAAGCGAAATATGTGGAAATTAACGTAGGAACAAATGCAGAAAAAGGAGCATCGTAAAGCCAATCACAAACTGATTATATTTGGACTACATTAAGTGTAAAGCTTCCATATAAACTTCATTACTTTTTGGTTTTTTCCCCCCACAATGAACTTTAATGCTGTATACATCTGCTTGAAGTTGATTCGCTACCTGAGAATAAGATGATCTCTGCAGGGTTAGCAAACACTAATTTCAGACAGTTTAAGTCAAAACGAAACCCTACAGGGAAAAAATAAAGAAGTAACTTCTTATCAAAACAAGACTAAGATCAAGAAAGCCAAGTTTTAACTTTTCAAATATATGCCATGATTCACTACAACTATATCAGACTTGTGGGGCTACAATGACTTTAGGACCATCAGAAGCATGCAGGAGTTTTACAAGCAGATGATAAAATTATTTGTGAAATAGACTAACGTAATTAACAACAAAACTCTTTCCACTAGAAGTATTTGCACAGTTTAACTCCTTGTCATGTGTGAAGGGAGTACCCTCTCCAAATACAGGCTGTTTTCCCATGTTGAGGAAAAAAAAAAATAAAGTGATATTTGACAAGTTGTAATATATTAATTTGCACTTCAGTTTTCACTGACTGGAAACAATTAGCAATTATCAAGCTTTTAAAACAGTTCAGCCACAAGTTAGTTTGATACACAAAAGTAAATATTCCAACCACCTACTCCAAAAACCAGCCTTTCAAACATTTTTCAAAACACAACAAAGCTCCAGACACTAGGAAAAAGGTGGGAAGAGAACTGCAGACTTCATACAGTTGAGCGTGCAATGTAACTTTGGAGCTGCCAGATCACAGTAAAAAGCCAAACCCCAATTAACAAATATTAGTATGCAGTTCTCATAAAATGAATAAATTTAATACATTATATTCTGATTGTACCAGGTTACTGGAAAGAAATTATCTGGATGAAAAGTATTTCCTTTCCTCTTAGACCTCAGTGATTACAACGGGGAAAAATGTTTTGGTTTTATTTGGTAAGATTTTAAAAATTATTCTGAATTAAGAACAAGTTTCAAATTAAGCAAAAACACAGCCATTAAGTCAACTGCATAAAACAGGGTATGGGGGCAGGCAACAATCTATAAGCAAGCAGAAGTCTGTCCAAGCTAGCAAAATACAAAACTCTCAATGAAGACTACTATTGGTGACCTGCTCTAGGTGTTCCTGCTCCAGCAGGGGGATTGGACTAAATGATCTTTCAAGGTCCCTTCTAATCCCTGATATTCTGTGATTCTGTGACTATTAGTCTGAAAGCGGGTAATCCAAAATGAAATTTAAGTTATTCCACTCAGGCAAAAACTTTACACTGAGTACTTAAATATCTAATGCCCACATGATTGTATTACAGAAACCCACAAGTATTTCAAGACAGAAAAATCATCTTTGAGTCTTTAGAGTCTAAAGGGGAGTTCCTTAATTTATTACCTATTGAGACAAGCACACAACGTACAAGATGACAAGCGAAACAGTTTTTCTTCTTTTACTGGAAATGGCTCTGGAGCTTAAGTCTAACCCTCCAAGAACTCAGCTGGCCGCCGGGTTCACTGCTAGCTAATAAAACTGTCAGCCAGGCAGCTGCGAGGGAACACACAGGTCACAGATCACTCTTTGGAAGGAAAAGGCTCGAGGCTACGGCATTCAGCATAAAGGCACTGAAGTTAGTTTAGGAGCTTAGTACTGGATTTGCCAAGAATGACAGCAAGACAACTCCACATGTTTACTACCTTGCTGGTACCGCTGTGGAAATAAAGAAATCCCTGCATTGCTTTAGCAGTGGAGATCCCAGGATGTGTAGCTTAATTCCAAAGTGCTGTTAACAAGGAAATGTTATCTTGTGTTAATTTTACTTGTTTACTTACACATGCTTTGTATTATCTCACCATTTTTTAATGTGACTTTGCACATCGGATCCTACTGAATTAACTTCTGAATGTGTAGAGTCAAACGTGACAACAAGTTCTTTCATTTTGAACCAGCCACTTTAGCAATCCCCACTTCCAGTAAGAGCAACTGTCCTTCCCAGTGTGCACGGGGGTGGGTGAAGAGAGAACAGTCTGGTCAAAGACAGCTTAGAGAGACCTACAGCATGAATTGAAACCAACATGTTCCAAGCTTCTCTGAAACTCTTCAATCTCAGACCATTAAGTTTTCTATTCCTCCTGCTACAAAGGCTCCCAAAAACACACTGGAAGCTCCCCACACTTTTCACACTTCCTGCCTTACAAGTCCTCTCAGTCATTCCAAAGCCATCTCCCTCCACCTGCAGCTCACACCACAGAAGAACTGCAGACCCTCAAAAAATATTGATCGACCTGATCCGGTCACTCGTTTTCTCCACTCCTGAAAAAAAAATAAGACAGTGTTCCAACAGTTACACAGAGCTGTTGGAGGGAGTTAGACTGGAGGACTAGGCTCAGATTCAGAAGGCTGCCATCCAGTAATTCCAGCTGGACTCCAAGAGCTGAGATCTACAGCCTTCATTCTTGGAGAGGTAGCAGACATGGCTCTACACAGTAGGACAAAACCAAAACAAGTGTGATTCACAACACGATAACAAGCAGAGCGAGGTTTTACGTTTTGGCTTTAGGAGTGTTTCACTACGTAGGCAAACTTCGGAGCTTCTCTTTCAATGGCCACGCTCATAATGCCTTACCCTCGCCCTCACAAACTGAACTCAAAACAGTGGTTGTGCTTGAGGCACAGCACTTAGATTAACACCCAGGAACAGGCAATTCCCAAGACAATCACACCTACTACTTCCCATGCCTTTCTTCACAAAGGCTAACATACTTGGTTTCCTTCTCTCCCTAACCACCATCACCCTACTCATGCACTAAAGCCTGCTGAAAGCGCTGGCAATTTGGAATTAAAACACCCCACCCCCAAAAAAAGCAGCAAAGGCAAAACATGCTGTCCTGGTTTGAGGTAAAATGACCTCAAACCAGGACACATATTTACCAAATCCATGCACTGAAATATCACATACAATTAACTCAGTTTTGTTAGCACACAAAACTTGGAACTCATTTGACATAAATCAAATTAGGTCACAGACATCTGAAACTGATGCATTATGCCCAGTGCCACAAATTCAGGAAGATTGAAATTTACTTATTTTGCCAAGTATTTTGCAGAGGTACATAGATACCTTAAAAACAAATACACAAAACCAACTTTGGTGTAATATTTCTAGATGATGCAAAACATAGATAACCTCAAGAGAACCATTAATTGAGATACTGACTGGTATCCGATGAAAGGCATAAAAAGAAGCCCTTCAAGTGAACAGAAACAAGGACATACTGGAATGGTTTCTCACTTGCTTCAGCAGGTACACTTCTTCCTGCAGAAATGAACAACTCTGAGAGCATCCTTTTTTAAAAGCAGCCAGAGCTCAAGCCCTAACCCTGCATTGCCCTTTAATTTAAGAAAAAGGGACTGTACTGGAATCTTTAGATTCCATTAAACTATCTCCACAGCTACTAACCCCCTAAGAGTAGGGATTTAGAGGACCATATCCACAATCTAATCTAGTAATTTTACTTCTTGTAAGTCATGTTAAATTAATACTGCAAACTTTGCAGGCGTCAGTGTCCGGAAATTACTTGAAAAATACTTTTTTCCTCCAATAAATTCCTGATAAATTTGTACACAAGCATTTGCCAACACACAGATTACTACCAAGGACTACCTCCCAGACTCAAATATATCAAGCCATCCCTGACCGCATTCCTAGAAGTAGAAACATTTTCTCTGGTTGCTCAGAAAGCTCACAGCTTTCTCCACAACTTCCTTTCACCCTTCAGCCAAGCTTTCCCTTCGCAATGTCTCACTGACACATTGCTATTTTCTCATGATATACACACTGTCAGCCAGCAGCTACTCACAGCTTTGTTGCACTCTTCTTCTACCCTCGGTAAATTGCCTGGCGAGCAGCGCAAGCACAAACTACCAAGAAAAGAAATAATCACAATTCCAAACACACACAAGGTATGATGACTGTCCACAGTTATCCAAAGAAAGTCCCTGTGTGTTTCTGTCAACAGACTACAGTACACCCAGGTACAAGCACAGAACACTGCACGCTCCAACAGAAGTAAACAGAAGAATTAGGAAGCAGGAAGGAGCACATGTACAATTATGGACGTGTATTCATGTGAAACTGAGTAAGAGCATCCTTTCAAAAATATGGCAAGTCTTCAGAGTAGCAACCCTTGACGTTTTATTTTGATCAGTAGCAAGCCAGTTTGCTATCTGATTGGTGGAATTCCAGGTGGCAATGTCAACCCTCCTTTCTACTGCTAGAAAGGTCACGTCTCCTGCTTTTTGCAGTTTGCAGTGACTTGTGCAGCTCTGTGAAATATACAGCGTCCACATCCTAGAGATCTGCAGCTGATACTGTCCTTTTATACATCAACTTTGACAGATCAGAAGCAATCTCCACCAAAACCAGCTGCTCCGTAAGTAAAAGCGTCTGAAATGATGGTAAGGACTTTTTCAAACCTGAACTATTGAATACTAAATCATTCTGATTTAAATATGTTTATTTTTCAAGTATACATATGAGTAACTAAAATAATTACAGCAAAGGCTGCTCAATTAGATCCATCTCAATTAAGGCTAGGAAGCACATTTTTGCTTATGTTTTAAAAATGACCAAACCACTGAGATAAAGTCATTCATACAAACCCTAGAAATTACAGTTTCTAGAAAGGGTTAAACCAGATTTTACCTGAATTACTGCCTTCAGCCTATTAGTTCAATAAAGCTGACATACCAATTACTAAGTAAATTTTCAAAAAGACTGCCTCAAGCTTTTCTGGCTTTAAAATCAGTTGATATCGCTTACAGACCTTATTATTAGTTCCAGATTACAAACTAAGCTTACCGGAAGTTGAAATTAAACTACAACATCCTTTTATAAAATAAGTTCTGAATATAAGGTTTTTGCACTTCAGCATGTATTTTAGACATTTGGAGGCACTTTCAGATATTATTTTAAGTGCTTTTTGATCTTTTCCCTTTTGCTACCCAGTAATTTGTGTCCAATTTCTCTTTAAAAGCAAAAGCTTATTCAGTTGCCTATAGAAATAAACAGCAACTGTAACACACTGTATTCCCTTACGTTGCATGCACGTAAAAATAAAGGTGTTTGTATTGTAGCTCCTTATTAGGCAGTGATCACCAATCTATACTCAATTAAAGCCATTAAAATGTGCCAGTTTGAGACTATCAAATAAGCACATTTACTTACAGAGAAGTAAAATTCACAAATGAAAAAAGGAAAATATGATTCAAATCACTAGTATAGTGTGATGTGCAGCAGCGTATGACTACAGCATCCAAAATGCTTTAAAGCTGCTGAACCGGATCAGCCACGCAACAGCCAACATGTGCATCATCCTGTTCACACTAATGACTCACACTCACAGCATCAAGCAGGCTTCCCTACGTTGAACTGCTGCCCAGAGAAGTCACACTGATAAATGCAAAGAAACTACAGTAGCACAAGGGAGAAATCACTGAAAGTACTTAATCCCACTTCTTTTTTTCCATACATATATATATATTTATATATGTGTGTGTGTATGTGTGTATATATATATATATATATACTCACACATATGTATTTGTTCAGGTTTTTAAAGGTTTTAGGAAATACTTCACAGTGTGCACCAATAAAAATTTGTAAGTACAGGTTTAAATGGCAGAATATCAAACCACAGATAACTGCTCAAAACGAGAAGCAGTTCACCCTTGAGCTGCAACACTGAACGTAAGAAACAACGTGCAATTTGGGCCAACAGAACATTACCAACATTATCAGTAATGAAGAACAAACAGTCTATGCAGTACAATACCTCTCTAATCCTGATGCATGTAATTTTGCATAGTCCTACAGGCAGTACAACTACTGCTGCCATCAGGTGCACAGGGTACCATGCAGGACTACATTAACAGCCTCAAACTAAGAATATGCTGTAAGAATGTCCAATAGCATTTTCTACGTTGGCTGACTGGAAAACAGGCTATGACTGTTAGCTGAAGCAAAAAACAACTCCTCCAGAAAAAGAAAAAAAAAACAAACATAGACAACAAGAATCCATTTAAAATTTTACGTGCTCTCAAGAAAAACAAGGTGAACAACCTGCAGTTACTCACCTATTTTGCATCTACTGCCTGCAATAACAGAAGCTTGACAAATACACTCCCTTCTGTAGGGTCAAAGCTAACAGCAGGTTGACTTTTACTCCAAGAACACTAAGGTAGCTCATTAATTTTCATTTCTATTCAGAAATGAACTGCACAATCATCTTGCAAGGTAGCTACAGAAATATATAGATGAACTCTCAACCTGACTGCTGCTAACCAAAGAAAAACATGTTTTATCCTGTCTAAAACCAGGGTAATATAACTGAAAGGAACAATAACAAAATCACTAGTGTGCTTTGAAGAGATAATAAGGAACAAGTTCATCAGTATTTTAACCAATAGAGCCCTTCCTACACAAACGTGAAAGCAAGCAGCAGATAGGGTAAAACCAGAACACAGCTTACTTGTTGCTATGCTTACCTAAAATAAATGCTGCTTTAAAGATGTTCCTTGTTGTTTTAAATCTGCTCTGTTCAGTGACCTCAAGAATCAAACCTTGAAAGAGTGATCCTCCCGCAAGAGATTCTTATCTGCTCCAGGAGTGATCAAAACCTTTGGCACTCACAGTGTTTCCATTGATCTACCTGTACAGAAAGTTCTGCTAACACTACAAATCTTTCATTCCTTCCTCAAGGGAAAAAAAAATAAAATCTTTCTCAAATGAAGACTCAGGTAGACAGGGCTGTCTTAAACCCTTTCTCTGTGAGAGAGGGAATCTATACTTAAATGGGTCATTGAGTAACAGTCTGATGAACGTTCCTGCTGATAGTCTCTGAAGTTCACCAGACCATTTAAATTCACAGAGATCTATACACAGTTTACGCTTTCCTCGGCTGAAAGTGCCAGCAAATCTGTAACAGAAATAAACAAGTAAAAAACACCAGCACAAAATATTTAAAACCCAGAGAGTCAAGAAAAATATGCTGGCTGAATTTAACTTCCCAACAAATTGAGCTTAGACACAGCGTTGTAGTAGATGGAAGACTTTAGATCTCCTTGAACTAAGAGAAACTACAGCTTAATAGTGCTTAACCTCTTCCATCCTACACCCCCACTACTGTATCTACCAATGCTCACCTGACTGCAGGAGGAGACCTCTAAGCCAGAAGAAAACTAAGTCACCAAACCAGTCTACAACAAAATGAGAGATGCAACAGTGCGAGAAAAAGGACAAGGATGGTGAGAACAGAAGCAGCATTAGCTCAGACTGGTTTAGAACTGTCACACAGCAATACCGTGAGCAGACGCTGCCTTAAGGGAAAAGTGATTACGGGTGGTCAGAGTTTTTTGTCCTCAAAGTCTATCTGCAAGTGATTGAAATGCCAAAAAAAAACCACTTGACAGCTTCAACGATGTACACATTTAGATGAACATTCACAATTTACCATTTCCATCATGTTTCCTGCCCCGTTACAGTAAATTTAACACTGTTCTTTAACATCTTTGGATTTCTCAGAAAGACTACAAACTGTAAATAGATCCTGTCATTTTAATTAAATCCAAGAGATCTATCAGCACGTCAAAGTAAACTTTAAAAATAGAAGAATGGTTAATAAGAAAAGAACAGGACACATGCACATATGCAGATACAGAGGCAGCCATCTTTTTTCTCATTCTCTCCCCTTCACAGTCTTTCTTTTAATGTTGTAATAAGCATTATTTGTGCTTTAGGTCCAAAATTCTAATGTTTCCATGAAAGACTGTGATGTAGAAGCTGTGTCTACGTGTGTCAATCTAAACTTCAGGATAACTTTAGGATATACGTTCAGATTGAGTACTGCATGGATGCTGCAACGTAGTTTTTCCACAAAATGCCACGGCACACAAAAACAATTTTAAGCCTGAGCCAAGTTTCATAATAATCTACTCTTCTGATTGAGTACAAGCAATCTCTTTCAAAGCCGTAGAACTGCAGTGGTACCACAAGGAACTTCTCACATTTCAGAAGTTTGAATTAAAAAGAAATATGGCATTTTGTGGTTTTCGTTAAAAATAAATGGCCAGAGGTGAGGGAGGAAGACAAATTTTAACACTGCAGTCCTGGAGAGAGTGGTGAAAAAGCAGTGACAATTATATTACAATGCTGCTAATACTGAACTTTGGCTTGAATTTTGCTATTCCTACACTAGTTTTTCTGTGCAAGATTTTGGTTACCATCACTGAAAATACTTCAGAAGCTGAAGCAAGCACTGCTTTTAAGTACATAAGCAGATGTACACACAGGCTTTAATTTTCTGCTTTGCTAGTCTGATAAGGCAAACCCTAAATAATAACAAGCTGAAGCAAACTAACTCTGCTAGTCACACTGTTAAACTGCTCTTCTAAGCTGTCCCAAGCTCTTGCGTAGCAAGTTTACTCTCAATCCGTGCCTCACAGAATATAAGTAGCATAGACAGATTATTTAAAAAAAAAACAAACAAACAAAAAAAAAACCCACCAACAACCAAACTGAGCTCACAAACAAGAAACATTCTCAGGAACTCTAGAAGCTTCTTAACAGAGAGGCCCTCCTTAAAGAGCACACAAAGTCAGAAGGACCAAGAACAAAAAGTCGTAATAAATGCAGCACCTCTTCAAAGGGTGCTCTGGAAAAGCCATACCACATGTAAAGTTAAATAAAGTGAGGAAAAGAGGGTACTGAAGCAACAGATGTCTCCAAAATGCAAGTAACTGCACCCTGACCCCATAAAACATTTTCAATTCCTATTTAAAGTAAACCATGTAAAACCATTAAGGCAGTTTTCTGAATGTTAGTGAAGTAGTAAGTTTCACACTTAATAACCAAGACCATATATTCACCTTTTTAGCTTTTTATCTCTGCTTATAAGCTACAATTCTTTCCCTACATATCATCTAACTGCCAACAGTCAAATATCAATGTGGCAACTACCAAATAATTATACTATTTTAAAATCTATTTAGCATTCAATAATTATCAGCAAAGAACAAGCACATCATTATGATACATTCAGCAGGGACTGCATGTGCTAGTTGTCACCCAAACCCCCAAATGTTAATCCACAATGTCAACATAAGATAGTTCTGTAAGAAACTATAATTAAGGCAGGTAGCCTACGAGTACAAGGGTTCCTTTGTGAACATCAGTTTCACAACTAGTTTAAGTGGCAGCCATCCTTCAGGTTTTTCAAAAGTCCTTTATGTTGTCCAGTCATTAGAAAATTCTTTACATCACAGAAAAATAATACCTACCATTTGACAGCTAAATTTTGCACCTCACCATTTTTATCTTCCAGTAATTTCAAAATCATCTTCACCACCTTTCTTTCACTGTCATCATCCAGCTTGATAGAATCTTTCTGTAGTTCTGTCATCAAGTCATTAGTAGCCATAAACCTGACAAAAGATAAAAATTATTGCTAAAAGGATACGGGTTGCCCACAGTGCTCAGGATACAAAATTTTCAGTTTCTACAATGTATTATCAAATAAATCACATTTAACATTGGATTACGGTTACCTGTTTTGTAATGCAAGTAGCATTTATTTTAGTTGCAGAATAAAGAGGAGAAAAATTGTATTTAAAAATGACAGTAACTTTTAATTAGGTCATCATCCTTCCCTGGTGAGAAGCACAGCTATCTATTTTACTTCCATTTTTTACTTCCATTGTTTCCTTCCATTAGATTCCAAACAATCTCCACAAAGAAAAACTGGCACTTTCATGGATTTTAAGTAGTTCTTTCAATAGCTATGCTAATATTATACACAATATGTTTTTATTTTAAAAGTTTGCTTAAAAAAAGGTAATTTCTGAGTTTATTTTAACACCACTTTTAGGTGAGAAGAATACAGAGTTTTTTAAACATTCTCCCCACAAAATTCACAAAAGCCAAACATTAACAAAAGGAGAAATAAAACTGAAGCTACATTTTGTGGTTTTCATTTACTACCCCTGTACAGATTAGTTTGCTTGTAGCCCTGACAAGGGGTGATAGATTTATCTCACCCTCAATCTGGAGTGCCACACTAAAGACTAAGATTAATTCTTGAGAGATCAAACAAATAAAATCATCTTTCACATCCATTAATTTACTATTCAATGACACTGTCATATCCATCAATACAAGAACATACTGAGAAATTACTTTCCCAAAATAATGCCTTTGTGTCTTTTGTTGATTTTCCTTCTAAAGTCTGTTTTCCAATCTGTTCCTCTTTTCTAAGCATACTCTCTTCTCAGGAGACACAGTATAATGTATTACTCAATTACGAATCCCATGGGCTTCAGTACTAATCCCAACACCCACTCAAAGCCCCAGACAAAACTGGTTTGTCATTAAACAGTTAAGGTTGATGTTTGGACTTCAGGCACATCAGCCTCAAGCAGACATCACTTGAGCTCAGGTCATACTTGGAAAGTTCTCTCTACAGCCTGACATGCTAAATACTATCTCACTGAAAATTAAAGCAAGACTCTTGCATAATATTCATCAAAAAATGCCAGGTGCCTGCCCTCACAGAACGGACTCCTAACTTGTCCTGTCTTTTAATACAGTAATTCCAGTTTAATAGTCTCAAGGTGTTTCTAAGATAAGACCTCAGTCATTTTTCATTCACTCCCAACAATCCCACTGCAGCAAGCCTGTAATCTGACAGGAGCCAGATGTGTGCACGAACAAGACGACAAATATGAATGGCACCACCTTTGAAGCACAGCAAGGAAAAAAGCTACTCGACAAGTCAAGGTAAGGGACAGACAGGATGGGAATAAAGATATAAACAAAGTCACACAATGCTAAAACATTCAGAAACTGTCTCCATGTTACTGCTGTACTTACCTCCTCTTCTTAAACCTTCCTAATCACCTCCCCTCACTTCCTTGGTCGATAGCTCCCATTTCCTAACCTTATGAATCCACACGAACTCATCACCTACTAGTGACAAACTCTTAAAACTAAGCAGAGCATCCTCAGTGGTGCTCAACTACAACCTAGGAATCCTCCTGGCAAACTCCTCCATTAAAGGCAAAAACAAAACCCAACCCAAACCACACAATGGAGGGGGGAGGTCTGGCAACTTTAAAGCAGTTGGTATTGAGAAACAGGGTTTTGAGTAGTTTAGATGTGGCCTTTAGTCACAAGTGCTTCTCCTCAGGCACATCAAACTTCAGCTGGCGCAAAGCAGCAGCGTGTCAGCAGTTCCTCATACCTTGTACTCAGAGTAGTTATTCTCCTTCTCCAGCGAAGACACTACTTCTCCCACAGCCATACAGTAAATTGCCACCTTACGCTACTGCCCATTTTAGTATTTAAGTCTGAGTTTCCAGACAATAAATAGTACAAATATTTGCATCAAACAGCTTACCCAAAAAAGGAGAATTAAATTTTACAGTAAAGTGGTTACTCAAACTGTGGTTTATAACTCAGTTCTCTAATATCAACAAGTTAACTACACTGACCCTCTTCAAAAGTATATGATCTAAGAATAAATGCACTTACAATTACCAGTCCTAAATACTACTTTATGCATTATGCAAATACACAATACACAAAGTCTCATAAAACCTGTTACTGCACAACAGCCAGTTTGGAAAGGTCTACCATCGCTCGTTTTCATGTTTTGTAAAGGCAGATTTTAATCTATGCTAAGAAAAAAAATAATAATATTTGAGAATCACAAAGTTGTTCAAAGCTCCTAGAACAAGTAATTTCTAAAGCGTGTGCTCCTAAACAACTACAAAAACTTTTAGCTAAGTGTAACCAGGGAATGAAGTGCTTACTGCAACTGTATTTGACAGGTGACCTACACTTTTTATGCAGAAAGTTTTAAACTCGTCAAAATCGGTACTTAGTTGTAAATCCATTTTTTTTTCTAGATTTTTTCATCCTCCCCATGAGCACAAAATGCAACACTCAATTACAGAAACAAATAAGCATCATAAAAGTAAAAAAAATCTTCAGTAATATACAGAAGAAAAAAATGTCTGAATATTTTTAGTAAGATTTAAACAAAGTAGGGAATTCCGGACTGTCTCTTTTTAGTCTAATCAATAACTTTTTTATACTTCCAAAGTTTCTAGCCTGCATTCTCCAGTTAATATCACGTTACTAAAATCTGAAAGAAATTGACATGAAAAAGCCATAACATTACCATATCTGTGCCCAGTGCAACAACAGTTTGTCAAAAGCAAACAAGATTACTCAAAATCCAACTTTGCAGTTATTTAATTATCACCTCTGTTTTCCTTTAGATTTTAAAATATTAACAAGAGACTTGTTTGGATGTCAATATATTCTTTATTAACTAAGCACTGTCATGCTGCAGCAAAGCAATGAAATCCAAGTGTATTTTATGCCTTTTTCCTCTCTGTATTCGTGTACCCTTTTTGACAGATAAAGGTTTCAAATGTGAATTTCTGACTGCACGCAATATAAAGAAATGCAATTAGTTTTAACCTAATGCTTTCCTAGAACTACTGTGTAAATGTATCATCTCTGGTGATTTTTAATAGTTTACTTATACCATCTCATTTTCTGATACTCAAATGTTTGCATTTTCTCTGCTATTAATTCATTACAGAGCAAGCAAATGATCCAAAACAAGAAGCAGTGCTCTTGTGACAGATCTTAAGCTCAAAATTACATACATCAGTCCTGTCCCCACAAGACTTAACTGGGCTTCTTTCTCTGGATGCACCGACTTTCAGAGGCAGTACCAAATTATGCGAGGAGCACAAAACCCCTCTTGTCTACGAGCTGAAGCATCCTGGAAACATGTGAGCTTAGGATGTTATGGGTGGCCCTCCTTGCTCCTATTCGCAGGATCACAGCATCCAGAATTTTTTAGAGGCTGGAAAGGTAGGCGGGGAGGTCATCTCACCCACCCTCCTTGCTCAAAGCGGGCTGCTCAGGGCATCATCCTTTCAGCTTTTGAGCATCTGAGACGATAGAACCTCCGACCTCCTCCGTCGCCTTCAGCCCCATGCAGCTCAGCAAACCTGAGGACCGCTCAGCTCCTCCCGGCTGCCCGGGATCTCTGCCCACGACGCGTGGAGGCCGCGGCTTTCCCTGCCCCGTTCTTCACGGGCAGCGAGAAGAGCCGCTACCCTCCCTCCAACTTTCTTCCTGAGGTTAACAGCAGGTTCGCGCCCAGCCCTCAAGGGCGGCCCCGGGGAAAGGAGAAGGGAGGCCCTCTCCCACTCCGACAAGCGCCGAGGCGGGCTCGCAGCACCGGGCCCAGCTCGGCCCCACCGCCCTGTCAGCAGCGGCGCCAGGCCCGGGCCCGGCGCGGAGGCGGCGGTGGGGGCAGGGCGGCGCGGGGCCTGCGGGCGC
>VXBJ01001356.1:528686-575464 GCA_013400055.1 Nycticryphes semicollaris | reverse complement strand
GCCGCCGTTGGAGAGTGGCGGAAGCGGAGGGCGGGGGGGGGAGGGAAACGGCGCGAAGACTGGCCGAGACTACGCTTCCCAGCGTGCATCGCGCCTGCATGACGCTCAGGGCAATTGGCGGTGCCTGCTGGGAGTTGTAGTTTGGAGAAGGCGGCAGGGTTTCGGCGGCGCGTTGCCCCCTGGGATGTGGAGGCTCGTCTTGCTGCCGGTCTGGGGCACTGGGCGTTGGGGTGCTGGTGGTTGGCGTGGCGGAGCGAGGGGAAGGGTCGTTTTGTGCATAAACTTCTTGTTCTGCACGGCAGAAAGGGTTACCGAAGCTCTGAGCGCTGCACGGGGCACCGAGCACGTTAACTGGTGTTGTAGCCGTTGCAAACCCACGGCCTCTCCCGGCCTTAGCGAGGCTGCAGTGTCTCTTCCAGGCCCTCTCGTAGGCGTGCGATGGCTCCTGTCGTAGCTGAGCATGCTCTGGAATCATCTGGTGGAAGTCAAAAGGGGTGATGGGAAAACTAATTTTCTTGGTAAATAAAGTCATGCCTCTGTTGGGCATGGTTTGCAGAAAGCAGCTTGAAAATGTGAGTGCTTTCAGATGTCTTGTAAGCCAAAGGGCACCTTTTAGAAACTTTATTCTTTTTAATGTTTGTGTCATTTTCCTTACTTTTCTGGGCCTAACTTGTGATCAGCCCATGCATGGATAGATGATGCAGAGCAGTAGAACTGGGGAAATAATTCCACGTTACAACCTCCTTAAGGCTTGTGATAAAATATGAGAACGTTAAGTAGCCTTAATCTTTCTCAGTTACGTGCGTGTGCAGCGAAACTTTCAAAGAAGTGCTTTTTGATGCTTTTACGAATATTAAAAAAAAAAAAGTGTCTTAATTTAAAACAGGCATTTGTTAGATGCAGCTTGCACGGCAGCTGATGGAACACATGTGCTCTTACCTCAGCGTGTGGAGAGAAATCACGTTGCCGCCATGGCCTGCCACCCAGCCAGAGAGTACAAGCAGCTGTTTTGGAAGACACCCATGCTGTTAATTGTCTGTCTGCTGTGTTGGAGAGAGAGCTAGATACGTACTGGTCTCATCCCCCAGAACTGCTCAGTGGTAGGTTAGAACTGTACAGCAAAATGATGGATGAAGTAAGAAGGAGATGGGCAGCATGATGTTGGATTAGTGGCATTGCAGTGGGGTGTGAGGTGGAGATGGAGAAAGATGTGAATAGCTGGGGGGAGCAGGGCTTGAGTGTCCCAAGGAGAAATGGGGAAATGTTGGTATGGGTAGGGGAACTGCAGTAAGGGGAAGCACTCAGAAGGAGGGCTGTCCCAATGCTGACTGGTTTTCAAATAGACCATTTGCCCCTTTGAATTGGGAATAGTTAATTCAGAGGTTACGTTTAAAGGGGGAAATTATTTTCTTCATTTTGCTTGAACGCTTTTGTTGGATAGTCAGGGAAGCCAGATGGAACAATACAGATGAAGATAGACTCAGTCCTTACTTGGTTGTGACAGCTGAAAATGGTTTATGATGTCTGAATTGTGGCGATATTATACAACACACAGGAAAACTGTGTAGTTCCTTTTTGAAGTACTGACATAAAAAGTTGAAGCACAAATATTTGACATTTGGCACAGTGATTATATTTTGCCATGTGAACATTAACACTATTGTAAATCATTTCTGTGGCCATGGCTTTTGAACTGTCTTACAGTTCCCAGGAACAACTTGTTTCAGAGATGTCATTGTCACATTATGAGTTCTCACATACAGCGGGAAAAGACTGTTCTAACCTGGTCTTTATTACATTCACAACTTCAGTACTAAAGGGGGATCAGGTGGTTATGGGGTGGTAACAGACCGTCTGTTCCAAAAATACCTGCCCACGTGGTTACTACGATGCATTCTATTGGATAAGCATGTTAAACCAAACAGGGGATAGAAAAGTCTCTGTGGTACATAAGGTCTTTATGTTGGTTGCTGTTGTGGGCCAAAGCATTCCAATGGTTCCTGTAAGTAGATCCACTCAACTTGGGATTTAACTTTTTTAATCCTTACCATTTCCAGGTTAGATGCTAAACCAAGCTATTTCCCATTTTGGGAATCGTACATACATTCACTTATTATAAGAGAGTATATGAGAGAAAAAGCTACATTTACAGAACAATAGAGAGAGGAAAGACCTAATAGCAGACTTCCAATACTTGAAGGGGGCCTACAGGAAGGCTGGGGAGGGTCTGTTTACAAAGGCCTGCTGTGACAGGACAAGGGGCAATGGCTTCAAGCTGGAGATGAGCAAATTTAAACCGGATATTAGGAATAGGTTCTTTACTATGAGGGTGGTAGAACACTGGAACAGGTTGCCTAGGGAGGTGGTTGAGGCCTCTTCCCTGGAGATATTCCAGGTGAGGCTCGACGAGGCCCTGGGTAACCTGGTCTAGTTGGGGGTGTCCCTGCTGACTGCGGGGAGGTTTGACGAGATGACCCTAGAGGTCCCTTCTGGCCTGGACCATTCTATGATTCTATGAATTCTGCTGTGGTCTGCTATACAACCTTGAACACTAAAAATTATTTTTGAACCATTTAACATCATCCTTCCCATGCTGGTTTCTATACCTCAGCCAGCTTAGCCTGCCACTGCTTAAACCTGATTTCCTGTTACTGCCAGAATTACAGGCCATCATGGAGGAAGTCAAAGTATTTTTTTGTTCAAGTACATTTATTACAATTGGGATTCAGCTATAGGAGAATGCAATGTTCCAGGGGAAGTTAGACACAGAGAGAGGCTAATTGAGAAGAGATTTTTTCCAGCTGATAGCAAACAACTTCACAGATGGAGTGGTACTCCTGATCTGTTCCCTGTAGACACGCATATTAGATGCTCTTAGTTCATTCACAAAGATAGCTGAAAGCTTAATTAGATGCTGGAACCTGAAAGGATTTATCTTGCTTTACACTTGCAAATATATTCCCCGAATGCTGAAGATGAAAAAAGAGTGGAGTTAGTTTAGAGATGCATTCGCAGCACTAATATTTGAACCCTCACCGATTTGCCCTTTCACTTCACATGGGAGTCGTGAGCGGCAGAGGACATTGGGAACATGCTGCATCCTCATCTGTTGGCATGGAAAGAGCTATACCACACAGCTTTACTCAGCTTAGAGGGAATCCTTTAGGATGACACGTTTAAAGCTGGTTATCGTTTTTTACAGCTGGTTTTGGGGAAATAAAAGGAAAATTGCTGCTCTAAGTCAAAAGCTGCTCACGGCTGCATGCAGATATTTGAGCCAGAGAACATTAGAGTCATGCTTTACCACCTAGATGTGTGACTGACTTTGTACATCTGAACTTTGAATTTTTAAAAAGATGCCTGGGAAGGAAGTTTTTACAAATTTATTGGCTGATTATATTAGCAAACCACAGATGGTGTCAAAGAAGTCATCTAGATTTAAGCATGAAAGAAACAAAAAGGAATGGTATGGCCATCTTTAACTTCAAGCAAACAAATTTAAAAAGCAGCATAAACCTACACTAGCCATAGAGGTAAATGTGTGTTTCGAGGCATTAAGGTTAACACCATATTGCATGGTATAAAATACTGTATTCCAAGAGATGAAGGTGAGTTAGCCATAGAACCCAATACTTGGCTTTGGAATCTTAATCGCAGCAATGCTTTTGGGGACCCAGAGGGAGCCCCCTTAAATTTCTGTTTTCCTTATTTTTAAATTTAGACGGCATTCCCTAGCAAATGAAATTCCTAGCAGATTAAATTCATTAGCAATTTTCATAGTAGGGCATGTTTGGAACTAAATAAAACATCAGCTGCCTTTCACCTCATAAGCCAAAGTTTTACTTAAGATTTTTTTCTTCCTGAAGCTGAAAAATTATTCACATGCAAGTTAAGTAAGAATCCCAAAGCATCTTTCCAAAAGCAGTTGGTGCTACTGTGATGATTCTTGCTTAAGACTGTTTAATTTCTGGACAATGGAAGATTCTGTTGTTCTCATTTAGAAGAAATTGCTACACACTTACCAAGAAGAATAAATAATACCTGCAGCAGTGAACTGCCTGGCATTTCCTTCCTAACCCAGATAATCCACTTCTGCTAAGCAAAGTAAAGCAAAGCAAAGCAAACTGGGTGGCTGATTCCTTCAGCTTTAAAAAGAGAAAGATCAAGAAAACTGTGCTGAAAATAATATATGCATCTGGTTAAGTAATGGACTGAAGCAACTGTCAGATGGGCTAAAATTGCCTCTCTAAAAGAACAGACGTCCAATAGCACTCTCATCATAAGATTAAGTTTCAGGAAACATAATATCTTGAAGAAAAAAAATGTAACAGTAAAACAAAAAAAAAAAAAAAAAAAAACAAAAAAAAAAGAAAACCAACCCAAATGCAACATTGGTAAAAGAAATCTTCTTTCTGGGTGCTAAACACTGCACAACCTTTTGCAGTGTCTGTCGTCAAAAATTTTCAAATACATGCCACAATCACCCGAAAACAAAATTAAAACCAATCTTTCAAATAAAATCTGATTTGAAATTAGAGCCATAAATTTAGATTCAAAGATTTATTAATTTATTATTTTAATGCCAGATGAACTCAGAAAAAAAAGGATTTTTTTTTCTTCCTCATTACTTCTTCTGAAAATCAGTCCAGGTTGCTTATCTTTTTGCTTGACCATTTGTATTTTCATTCCTTATCACAACTCTAAATCTGTAATTCGTTCAGAGCCAATTATATTTCCTTTCATGTCAGCACACCCAGTTTTCTTAATATAACAATCTCAGTGGTGGTTGTACTAGAGGCACTTGTCTCCAGTAAACTTACAGGCAATTTAGTGTTTAATTGGAACTTCTGATATTAAACAATAGTGTTTGTGTTTCAGAAGTTGTAAAAATACAAATTATTGGAAGTGCTTGGATTATTTAAGTTTATTAGGTAGCGGTGCCATGTATTTTATTTATTCTGGACCTCACATTACAGGAAAGCCTTGACCATATTGACAATTTAGAAATTTCTGTGTTAGTGCATTGGCTAATTACAATACAAGTGACTGTCAAAGTGGACATAAGGGCTAATCTGTTTAATTTCATAGCATTTCAAAGCAGTGCTGCTGTTTTGTTGATTCTTGCTTAAGACTGCTTCGTTTCAGGCCAATAGAATGTGCCGTCTGTCTCCCTCGTTTATGAAACTGTCAGTAACAGCAAATCTGAAAAATACAAATATAATTCTTCTCCCATGAATCAAGGTGAACAGGGAGGCTAAAACTAAATTGGAATGAATGAATCTATGAAAGCACAGCATGTAACTTCGCAGGGTCTGCTTTATTGAAACGAAACTGAGTCATCCACGGGATCATCCAAGGGAAAGTGACTCAGCGACTCTCCTTTTGGAGCAGATGATGCCCATTGCCAGCCTGCATCACCTGAACAATGAACACAGTCCACTGACTGTCAAGATGTGTCTCTGTTGCCTGCCACAAACTGACTCATATTTTGATCTTTTTTGTACTCTGGGAACGTTTTACTGAAGGGCTATACTAGTCCTGAATTCACATGCCGGAGCCCTTAATAGATGATGTGTTCTTTTCTTTCAAAATTGCAATTTGAGAAATAAATTAATAGTAATGACACAGTCATACACATTCTTGCTGCAGAAGAATCTAAAAATATCCCCTAACTTCTATATGCTCTGCAGGAGAGACTTCTCCAGGTGTCCTTACGTAGCTGACTGCAGTTCTTGGACCTGACGTGATACCTGTACCATTCAGGTCCTCCTGAGCAGGAACACACACTATGGGTCTTTCTTGGAGGCTCTTCTGGGACTGAGACGCTCTACATTTGATCAACTCAAATGTTCTTTGATTATTTTTTTAGTGAACTGAAGTGTATTTAACACACAATTAAGTGGTTATTACCCACATAATCTTGTCAGAGGAGTACTAAGTTCAAGTACTGATTAGAGCCTGTCTATGTAGTGTCCTCATGTTGCTTGTTTTTGCAAAAAGAACAAGGGCATAGCGTGGTAACGGACTGGAAAACTGCTGTGAGATTACTTTTGCTATTGGCAGCAACAGAACTGCCACTTTGTCCTTCAAAATCTTTGAGTGCTTTGAATTGAAACCTTCATAAGGACAAAAGTCAAGATGCAACCCCCAGAACACAGGGGTCTGCTAACCCATGAGAAGGCTACATATCTCCTTGTCCTTGTTAGAGTTTTACCCAAACTTAATTAACTGAGCCTCGCTCATATGTGCCAAGACCATTTCCGCTTTACTTTGGAGATGGGGCTGCTGAAGAGGCTGGGATCTCTGGGGCTTTCCATTTTTCCATGTCCTGCACACAGGTGGTGGTAACAAAGAAGAGGCGATGACCAGTTTCTTCAGCTCTTCAGGGCTTTGTGGGTGTCAACAACCACTTGAACAGAAACAAAAATTAATTTTAATTGCAAACATTCTGACCATAACCTATTGAACTTGGGCTCCGGTGTCTTTCAGCATGATTTTGCTCTTTGATGTCATTCATTAACTACTTGTTTGTGTGCTAAAATTAGTTAAGACAGAGCCATAGGTGTGAAAGTTGTTTAAATACTTATTAATAGGTTATTCATATCATTCCAGGATTAGTAGCCATGTATTATAACAGCAGGGATAATCTAAGTTTAAGAGATTCACGAGACAACGTATGTTTGAACTTGTCAGAGCCACCATTAGAATTTATAAACCCTCTGGGTATGTACAATTTCTCTTCTCTTCATAATGAATATGTACAAAATTGAGGAGGACTGCCAAGTATTGGCGGCTCATTTGTGAATTTATGTATATGAATGATGACAAATACAAAACAAAGTATCAAAAGAAGCCAGATTACCAGCCAAGAATCTCATCTATCTCATGTGCATTACTCAAGCGGGAAGAAGCGCTTAAGAGACAGCATCTGCAATTAGTTATAATACTATTTAAATCATTACATGCCAGTAAGAAAAACGTGTATTGAAAAGAATATGTTTAAATTTCAAAACAATCTTAAGAAATGCCTCCTGTTGTTTCATTATCTCTCGGGAGGTTAATGATGCCAGGAGTTGTCACCAAGAGAACTGGCATTTTTTAATATCTTCTATCAGAAAAGTCAACCCACGCTGCTATCCCTCTTGTCTGATACAGAGGAATGTCGTTTCCAAAACAGAAATAGTTCTCCAAAACTTCTTAGTCTTTTCATGCATTAAAATGTTGAGTCCTATTAATTACCTTACAAACATCATTTCCTGCCTGTCACAGTCAAGGTGACCTATTTGATTTTTAATTTTTTTACCACTTTTGTGGTACTGCCACCTTAAGGGCATAATTTTAGCTCTGTATTCAGCTATAATAGTACCACATCGGGGCTTTGTTCTGTTATCGTGTTGGAGAGGCCCAAATTAATCATTTTTATAAGATTTTTGCATTACTAGCCAGTGCTTCAGAGAGCCTGGAACAAATATATTATAGAAGCAATGTCATTTGAAAGGATGAGATACAGAGAGACAATTGTCTGCTCACATATCACAAGATAAAGATGATTTTGTCTCTCAACGATTTGTGAGAATATCCTCAAAGTCCATTCAGAGTATTTCTGGAGGCAGTGTTTTCTCTAGTTATAGAAAGAAATAAGCTTGGGGTTTTTTTTAATTTTCTAGTACCTGGTGGTGTCATTTATGCCAGCACATACTCAGTGTGAAGAAGCTGATCTGGTGGCATTTTGCGGTCACTTTGTCCTCCCGCCAGTCATGGCACCGTCTGCAGCTGCGATGGGCGTGGATGGAAGACAGATGCGGTTCTGCAGCCTCATCCTCCACCAGGAGGTCGCCAAAGTGTGCTGCCCGGACAGAATCACTGTCAGAGCAGGATCTGGTGTCCCTTGAGACTCACTCCCCTGTGCTGCCAAGGAGCAGAGGAGCAGATGGAGAAGCACCTACTGTAATCTGCCAGCCTTGTGCATGGCCAAGGCTGTGGTCCTTTTGCGATGCAGGATGTTTTCCCTTCCACGTTTTGCAGTTGTGAATAAACCACAGAGGCTCACTGCTCTCGGATTCTTTTCTTGAGTTGCTTCCGTTTGTTGCTCTCTCATCTGCTCTGCTTCTCTGTGTGGTGTTAACAGGGTCATTCTGGGAACCCAGCAAAGGCCAAGAACAGCGTGAGCATTGTATTATGTTAAATTTACACAGCATCAGCAGCTGAGGCTGAAAGAGAATTTTCATTATGCTTTGGCAGTGTATATTCTGAGGCATCTAGCTGAGAAGCTGTGATACCATCTTGGAGGAATAGTTTGTACATACTTCAAGGTCAGCTTGTAAATATAGCTATTTTATTGCAATGGAAATATCCCATTTTAGTCAACGTTCAGGACCAGAACATTACTAGAAGGGCAGGAATACTTATGGGAGTCATTGCTTTCTGTTCAGAACTGTTTGTCCACAAACTGATGCAAAGAGGTTTTCTTTCAAGAAGCCAACTTCAAAATTACACTTCCTTGAGGTGACTCATCTAGTAGTGCAGCAGTGCAGTCAGTACCTGCAGGGCAGGCAAAGGAGGCTGACCGTGGTCCACGGTATTTCAGATTTCTGGGAGAACAGTGAATGGTGGAACACGGTTGGGTTGTTGTGAGCCACCTTGGTTGATTCAAGTCTGGCTTAAATATAACAAAGCCCTTAAGCACATTGCTTAATTTAAAACCAATCAGAATATTCTTACAGCTTCACATTAGGCGTGTGCTTATGTACTTTGCAGAGAAAGGTGTTATTGTGTATTGCAGGTGTATCAGGCAGGTAGAAAATCTCTGTCACTGTTCACTGTATAGGGTCTGAAGCTCAGATCTTTCTTTAATTAATGTACTTCTTTTACATGCTTCAGAGGTCAGGAAAAAAAACAATTTTTCAATTTCCTTAATGAGGGCCCATTTTGTCAAAGTTCTTATCTCAAGTTAGCACTGTACAACTTAAACACCATTTTCAGCATCTGGCAGGATAAAACCCTAACTGACACAAAACCAAGTGAATCCTAGGATTGTTAATATATTTGCAGCACCACAGGAACTGATCGAATGCAGCGTTAAATCCATTTTATTCTCTTTTATTAGCAAGCACCTGGATGTCCAGATAGGTAATTCAAAACAAATGTGTTCTTTGAGTGCTTAGAAACTGAATGGAATGAAAATCCATTTTCACATCAATTGCTAAACACTGACCAAAGGCACAAATATTATGTTCAATCATGTTCTAAACTAGGGGAGGGGGATAGAGTTATATATATATGTATAGATACATACGCTTTATGTTGAAAGACCCATATATATATATGTTTGTATATGTATATGTGTATGTGTATATATATAGGTCTTTCAAGATAAAGCATTGCATCGTGTATGATCGGCTGGTGGAAGACAGAAGGAAAAAGAGCTGCATGTCGCAATTATTCCTACATTTCCCACCAAGTGAAACGTCTCCTGTAAAATTGCTCTGTTTGTAGCTTCTGCCTCGAGATAACTTTTGCACCTGCTGCTCAAAGATTAAACTACATCTGTTGAAAAGAAACTGCCACTTGGGGTCACATATGTTATCAGATGACATTTTTTGTTTATTTCTGCAGCTAAGGCTACCAAGTTAGGGTTTCTTTCATTTTGAGCTTTATTGTGGTTCCTGATCATAAAGCCAGCGAAAACACTGAGGCTTTAAGTTTTATAGCAGGAAAAAAAGCAAAAAAAGGCCATATTTTTTTTCCTAGATTTCTCTACAATAATGTATCTGTGTTATTAATACTTCAGTCACATAAGTAATTCTATATTAATCCAAAACCCACTTAGATATAATCAACAAGAAGTTGTAGATCGTCATTGTTAAATACTTTATTCTTTCACTGTCATCTCTTATGTACTTTACTCCCTGCCACCCTCACCCCTTTTAATGGCATTGTTGTTAAAGTAATCTTTATGTCAAGCACCAATTCAGCATCCTTCTTGATGTGTATAGAATACAGCATAAGAGCAATACAAAAGTGAGAATGGCGGCTACTTGTGAAAAATAGGGTTTGTACATCCAGGTGTTCCCCAGCATATGTCTTTTGGAATATTTACAGAAAGCTTATAATGTGAATATTCTTAATGTAAAATAATATTCCTCTAGGAAAGTTATTTGATGACAGCTGTAGTTCTTTAACTTTGTATGGGTCTTACTCTAAGCATAATTCCTTTGTGGACATAAGCTCAGTAACGTTCAGCATTAGTACGCTACGGAATTATCTACATTTACATTGTTTTCATACGAAAAAGGTGATTAATTAGAGCCCTTGATAAAAAGGCAAAGGAGTAATGGCTGAATATATGCCTCTGCTTTGCACAAACTGATGTGAGTCGCTCAGTCCCTCAGTGTTGTCTCCTTAGTGATATTTTCTGTTTTGACAAGATCATTTACTCAAGCTGTCTCTCTTTCAGCACATACGGTTGGTGGCATATCGAGTCAAGTAAGTCCCAGCTTTTCATCCTTTTTCTTGTCAGGGAGTAAAATTTCTATGTAAATAGACTCAGATGATCATTCAAAATGGAAGCTACTAGTTTCATTTTGTATGTTGTTAGACTTTTCCATCTTGGTATACATTCAGAGTTACTTTCAACTGTACCAAACTTGCTATCTATCTCATGCATATGTGTTTTGTTTACCAATGGTCCCCATGAAAATCTAATGCAATGTATTTAAAATGTATTTACCGGAATTCACATCTCATCTTAATAGCCATCATAATTTATGTTAAATATAAGTGCCTAAAGAATACGACTGTGCTTCTAGGAATGGGAGAATAAAAGAGCTTCAGCGAAAAAATACTCATCAAATGGTATAAGATTTTCCAAGATGTTTCCAGTGATTAGGGAATGCAGATGAAGTGCAAAAGAAATGACTGTTGACCTAAGTACTCAATGGCATCAAGAACTAATGGAGCAGTCAGCCCTTTTTGTTCCAAAGAGTCATCTTCTACAGTAGAAGGAGAAAAATGTAGCAATCGTAACCTATAATACGATGATGCAAGATGCAGTGAGTGTCATATTCCATTAAAGTTTATATTTAATTTTTCACTAAAGATCAGCAAGTTCAAAACCAGCTGAAATAAGATTTTTATAGACAGCTATGTTTCAGCTGTCATTACCTTTTCATTACTTGCCACCAATGAATATTTTCAAGCAGGAGACCCAGCCTGTAAATTAGCTGTGCTCTACTGTTGCACCAAGACACGCTTAGAAAGGTAATGCTTGAACATTATTTAATAAGCACTGACTTAAACATGGGGAAGAGTTAAAGGAAATAATAAAACCAGTGTGCACTAAACTGCAAACAGAAAAAAAGTTTCTTTTTGCTAGCAGGGCTACATAAAAATAAAACCTCAGAGCAATGGATGTGCTTCATGTCCAATTGATGCGGACAGAATTACAGTTCCCAGTATGTAAGGTTGAGTCACACTGTGTGCCAGTTGTGGTAGTTTTTCCCCTGCCCGTAAAAAAATCTTGTGATTCCAATAATAAAAACAATTTCATTCAAATGCTGCAGCTTAATTCTTATCCCTTCAAACCAAACCCAAGGAGCTGATGGCACAGAAGATAACGGGAATTACATATCACATCGGTGCAGGATGGTCTAATTTGCTCTGATGCAGAAGTCCTGAAGAAATATGCTGCTAAGACGATCCAATCAGCCAGGGTTTATTCTTCTCCTGTTCTAGTTTAGAAAGCAAAAAAATATCTGAAAACTAAATCTTTGCCTTTCAGAGAGTTACCTTATCATAAAATCAGTCACAAATGGAATGCAGAAATCTTTCAGGGAAAATAGACATCAAATCCATCCTGGTGGTGTTATCTTCATTTTAGAGCCTCGGTAATGATATTTCAGAAGAATTCATAATGAACCCACAAAAAGAGAGAAGTCCGGAAATTTCACTTTAATTTCATACATGAGTTACAACAACAGCTCACAGACTGAGCACGTCCTCTCTAATGGTAGTAAGCAAACCTATGCCTAAAGAACTATGTCAAAAAGATCTTGCTGGAGTGTACCAGAATGTCTTCAGAGTTCATTTGGCCAAATGCAAAGCTACTTAAGTGTGATGTCTCTTTCTGACACAACCCAGTATGAATATCTAGAAGGCTCAGTGTGCTCCGGATAGGGCATGGCCTCTTTCACATCTGGGGTAGCAATTCAAATCCAAAATAAATTTATATAACAGTGGTCAAATTCTGTTGCTGCATCTGCTCTCAGTGAACTGGTCTCTGAGGTCCAAGTAAACAGGTATTGTATCACATATGAAATGTCTCACCATAATTGTCACCCCTCTAATTCTTGGAGAAAGGAGTCTGGAACAGGCACAGAATTCTCGCTGGTTCTGTAGGTTGTTCTCCTTTGGGCAACAGATTTACATTGAGGAATTGGGCCAGGAATAGCAAAAGAGACCATGTAATGCTTCCCACCTACAGCTTTTAGTACCACCCTTCTGCTTAGCTAAGCTTGGTCACTTTTGTTTCAATATTCTTCATGAACATTAGAAAGTCATTTTCAGGTTTACACAGAACCAGTAAAAGACAGCTAAAAACCCAGCAACTAAGAAAATTAAAGCAAGAAATCTATTTCTTTCCACTCAAGAAAGTACATTTCAGATTTGCATTCTACTCATTCTCTCTCAGTAATAATTTATTCTTTACCCTTGTGCAACAGGTCATTAACCTGCTTAACAGCCTGAAATCTAGATGTTTTTCCTTTAGAGAAATGTAGTGAAAAATCAATTCAGTGAAATACCAAATCTTCCTTCCACTTCATTTTCTTTGATATCTTAGGGGAATACAAGAACCAGGATTTTTCTTTCACAATGGTAAGAGTAGTTGAGCTATTAACTACACGGGATCTAGATTTGGGACCTTTACTATGTCTGTATATGGGCTTATTATCTGCTGAGTCTTATTATATTCTTATCAATATTATCTAATGACTGACCACAAGTGAGGCGTTTCAAGGATATTTCAAATTCCATTGCCATTTGATCGTAGACAGAATGTCTCGCTGCAAAGTTATTTGTCCATCTTAATCCTTCCTTCCTAATCAGAAATGAGGAAAATCCTGGAGAGGATAATTCAGTTTTTTTACCCCCGTCTCCCATGTTTTACCTGCAGCATAAACCATGGGGTTGTTTAAGAGACTGGTCATATAAAAAAAGCAGAAATTAGAGCTATGCCTTATAGCCTAGTGAGAGTTCAAAACTCCTCCTAGGTTTTGCCTATCTCTCCTCTAAATTGGTACTTTATTAGGAGTTACTATTCTTAAGATATGTTAAGATTTTCTATGTTTCCCTTAACATGTACAGTCTTGTTCTCACCTGTATTGATGTTCTTTCAAATTCATAACCTGGAGGCGAAGGCCAAAACCTTTTTAGCTGTAGAAGCAAATGTATTACTCGTTTTGCTTGAAATATAAAACCCCATTTCTTTGCCAGAGATGTTCACTAAGAGAGAGACATCAGCCAATATGGTGTTCCAGGATTAATTAAAGAGTTTGTCTGCCAGACATTCTTTAAGTCTGCTTTTTCTCATTTTATTTTTACTTTTTGGCGTGTAATAGTATTTCCATACTTATTAAATCCTCACTGATAATTACATGCAAAAGAGCAGTTAGCAGTAGACAGTTTTGTGGCAAAGAATATTATAATTGGAACTGTTTACCATTTGGAGATGACTAAAGTGATGGCAACTTGTTTCCAGCCCATTCGACTTCTTGGTTGTGAGAGTAATGAGGCCCTATAAATAGGTGCAAAACTGCACCGAATGAAACTTCATTATATTGTTCCAGTGGAGCTTCCAGTTGAGTTGGCTGTTATTAAGTCTTTGTTTCTCCAGTCTATCTTTGTATTAAACATAAAATCATACCTGTGCAGTAGACAGTTGCCCAAATGACATGCAGCACATCAGGTGTTCCCTAAAATCAAAATCTAATTTCACTGCTCATCACTGTCCTGTTCATATGCTCCCTCCTGTTCTTACTAGAAAATAGCCCAAGTTTCATGAGTTAGCACAAATGATATTTCTTAGTCAGAGAAACCCAGTGGTGACTGAGATCTATGGAGGTTTTCTATGTGTTTTATTCGTTTGAGTAGAGACTTTAATTATCTGTCTGCAGGAACATAGTTTCTATGTTCCAAAAATAATATTGCCGTTTTAAGAACAGTCACTATGCCAGCAAATGCAGAACCCTTGTCAATCAGTTCACATTTGAAAGAAGGAAAAGATTTGACAATTAATACAAAGAGCTCATCCTGAATGAGAAGTCCGGGGCATCAGAGAGGTCTGAACACCTCTCTGATCAAGGACTCAGCAGGAACCAGAATGTCCCACCTTTTTGGCAGCCCTTTTGGGTTTGAAATGTTTTAGCCCATTGGACAAGAATACATAAAGGTACAGTTTTATAAGAATAACTATCACCTTTTTTTGCCTCTTCTGATACACATCAGAAAAAAGACTTGAAAATGGTGCTGGATAACCAAAAAGAAAGAGCATGCCTGGAAAAGAGAAGACACTTCCCCCAGGCTTTGAGGCTTGATTTCTTTCTAGTATTTGGATACAAATACTGTTGGGGTTTTTGGCTTTGTTCACATTGCATTTATGCAAGATCACTTCTCCTGTGTAAGATTGCTATCTATTCTCATGTTTTACGGCCAGCCATCCCACCAAAAGCTGCACAGAAAACTCAATACATTTATGATGGAAATCTAGATATCTCAAAGAAAGTAGGTACCAGTTGGTTTAGTAATACTAGGAAAGAAAAGACTGTGGTAAGGACCCACATTTATAGATCTCTTCAAGACAGGCAGGTTGCAGAATATAGTCATGACAGTTTTAATTTCCTTGCTCATCTAAAAAGCCATGTAGATCTTAGCTGTCTGTGTCAACCTGAAGACTTGCGGTGGCATAGTGCCCTTTCAAATACTGGTTTAAGGCTCATACAAAAGGGTGTCTGCTATCTACTGATGAATGGTTCTGATGCACCTGCTATGCCTTTCCAACCAAGAATTGACCTAATCAAAGCTCATTTAGGTTATGAGATCTGATGTGACTATGGCCTGGCAGATATGGTTTACAGTATTTCAGAACTTGGCAGAAAACATGCCTGCTTTTTTGTTTAAGCATCCAACCTTAAGCATGAATTTTGCTTCACCGTGAACTGATGTTTTTAAGCAGAGAGAAAGCAGAGAGGATCAGTTTTGAGGCTGTGGTATTTTTTTAGATTTATTTGCGTGTGTAAGTTCTTTTTCGATCTAGCTGACATAACAGGCAACTCTTGTTTGCTTTACACTTTATGTGTAATGAAAGACATCCTCCAGCGTCTATCATGAATATACAGAACTGTGGCTCCATAATGAGCTTTCAAGCTTAAATCAGGGAGCCTGGGAAAGCTTCTGTATGGGTACACTTGTGGCATCAAAGTCCTATAGATCACTGCCTACATTGTTCTTACCAGCAGTTTTACAGCACCAGAAGAGGTTGTGGCCTCCACACCTATGATCTATTGCAGAATGATAACTGCAGACACTTGATTTAATTCTTCTGAAATCAATGTTCACTTTTAATTTGCTAACCCAAAGGCAAAGCAGATAAGTCCAGCAAATTGTTCAGACAAGTCTGTTTTAAAGAGAAAGGGGGTGTTTCTTTAATAAAAAAAAGAAGAGACAACCATGCAATAAGACAGTTAAAGCATTTACACTTACACGAAGGCTAGAAATCATAGTTACCCAGGCAATTTTATTTTTTAATATTTTAATAGTTTCCTTCTCTACTGGATGGAGGGTCCTTTCTAAAGGAAATCCCTACCCCCAAAACCCAATTCAATCTGCATACACAAAAAAGGCACAAAACTTCTCGAAATAACAAGGGATAATTCGGGCATTGGGCTGTTATGACTTCTCTGTCCTAGTCTGGGAAAAAAATTAGTCTTTATGATAAATTGCAGGAGTCCATCTGGTATGTGTGGGGGCTAACAATCCTTTCCCGCTTTAGTGGGGAGATGCTTGTCTTTCCACAGAGCTCATTCTTCCCTGCTCGGCTGCCTGCACATTAATAACAAGGAACAGAAACCATTCAGTGATTGATACCAGCTTATACTAAACAATTTCCCCTCCTGTTTCCAATAAACATGGCTGTTCAAATAGATTATAGTGTCTCAGAGCATTCACTTCCCCCCAGAGCCTGCCTTAGATGTCCTTTAGCTGCTCCTTTGTGATGGTAATGAAACTAAACAGCATTTCAAAGCAGGCTTTGATTAGCATGATAACCATGTAGTGGCTTGATGGCCAGCATGGAATGATTATCTCGTCTTCCAGCACCAACAGCTTCGAAGAAAAGTTATACAACCTGTTAAACTGCATGCATATGTATCTACGTATAGATGTATGTATGTATATATGTTTACATTCACATAATACACACAGGTGTAACTCAGGTATCAATAAAACCTGGCAAGATCCATTCATTGATATTCCTCATTAGAACAGTGTTTTCTTGATGCACAGACTAATTGTACCAATTTGCCTGGGTAGTGCATATGCATTTAAATAGGGGACAGGAGGTGGGATTGCAGCAGAGCTCTGTAATTACTCATCATGTAGAGCATCATCACATGCTGCTAGTCAAGCCAGTGGGCATCACTGGAGATGGGACATCTGGAAATGTCATATAGCAGGAAGACTGCGGAAAACCAGTGTCTTGATACCCACACAACAGTGTCAGCCTGCACACTAAAAGCTGAAACTAAAATGCCATGGCACCACTTATATCGACTTGCAAATCAGATCATCTGGGGTGAGACCTTCGGCTGCAGCAAAGAGCTACACGTATCTCCATCAAAATGAACAAAGTTTATGCTGAGAGCATGCCCCTTTCTCCATTTTCATATTTATTTCTTCCTACTGAAAAATAAATGTAAGACAAAAGTTTCTTTCTGGACCATAGTTATCTGACATGGGTCATGATTTTAAGACATTATAGCCACACAGTGTGTTGGGATGCTCAGTAGCACATTGGCTATTTCACTATAGTTAGACTTACGGTACCGAAACCCGACTGACTCCTCGGGTTTCATTTCTTTTTTGATTTCAACTTTCAGTTATTTGGAGCACAAACATGAAAAATTGCCTTAATTGAAATAATGTTTACCCCAAATTTCTGTTTTATAATGTTTGTACATATTTTGGCAGCACTTCAGGATACTGCATGTTAAGGAAATGTATGACAAGTGACATCTTGGTAGTCTGCAAATACTTAAATGCCAGAACATGAAGAAGCTTCATGCCATCTATATTAGTGCATGTATCTGCAATCCAAGCAGAAAGTAAGAGATGAGTAGGTACATTACAGAGGCAACACCAGATGAATTCAGCAGCACCATGAAGCTGATGACTCTGATAAAAAGCAGTGTGTCATCTCTGTAAATCTACTCCAAACCGGGGGCTATGGTTACTACAGAATATCAACAAGCCTTACAAAGAGGTTTATCTACTTTATCTCTAGAAATATAAACACCATGAATCCAATATACACTTTGCAAATGTTTTTTGATTTGTTTCTTGTGTGACTGGACATCAAAATAACAGATACAATTCAGTAAGTCCAGGTAAGTGAGGAATCTGTCTTAATTCCACAAATGAAACAGTGGGAGTTTCTAGCTCAGGAGTTTGATGTAGCAGCTAAAATATATGTGGTTTAGGCAACTATTAGCTAAATACATATAGGTAAATACTCAAAACAAACCAACAAGGAATTAATTGTGACAGAGAAGGAAACAGAGAGTAGCCTGATGCCGCTGTGGAAATTATTGATGTGGAGGGCCCTGCATTAACATTCTAGATGGGTGTGGGGGCACTGAGGGTTTGGGGAGCAGCTCTGCAGGAAAGGCTGCATGGCTCCTGGCTGGCAGCAAGCTAAAACGTGAGTCAGTTGCATGCCATACACAGTGGGGAAGGCCCAGAACATGCTCAGCTGTGTCAGTAGGAGCACCAAGGCCAGGGGGTTATCCCCCTTCACTCAGCACTCACTAGAGCACAGCTGGAATGCTGCACTCAGTTTTGGGCCCTACAGTACAAAAAGACATCAATAAACTGGAGTGAGTTCAGCAGAGGGCCACCATGATGGACACAGCTGCAGTACTTGTCCTTAAGTGAGATACTGAGGGACCAGGGTGTCTTCAGCCTGGGAAAGGGATGGCTCTGGGGGAAACCTAACCAGTGCTAACTAACTAGTACCTACCAATGGTGCCTGCTGGTTAGGTTACTCAGAAGCTGAAGCCAGGCTCTTCCTGGCAATGCATGACAGGAAAACAAAGGACAATGGCCATAAAGTGATAAAGAGCTGAATGAAACTAATGAAATGTTGGAACAAGGAGGTTGTGCAGTCTCTGCCTATGGAGGTTTTCGATACCCAACTAGATAAAGCCCTGAGCAACCTGGTCTGGCCCTGCTTTGACTAGAGATGGACTAGACACCTTCTGAGCTCCCTTCCAGCATGAATTACCTGATGATCTTGTGTTTCACACAGCATATAGCTAAGCTGTACAACTGTACTGCAGGATGCTGCAGACATTGTAGGTTAATGAAGGTTTCAGGACAGCATGACAAAAGGGAAATGCACTGAACTTTTGGGTCTGAACCCAAAGCACTTGGAGGCTGGGAAATGTTAAGAGGAAATATTACTGTAGGTTTGCTATAATCTCATATTCTTCTTCTTCTTTGGGCAGCAGTTTATCACCACTTTCTGAGATGGGTTACTGGGCTAAATGGGCTGGCTGTCCATCTCCCAAACCATTACAGCTCTTTTTGTGTTCTTATTTCTATAAAATATGCCATCCGCGTGATGTTTCAAACCTAAAATTTTACAGAGCTTTTAATTATAGGGAAGCACAGTATTTAGAACGTCATCCTTACCCTTGGAAGGAATGGTAAAATAATGAGGCTTTTCAGAGTTTGGTTTTTTTTTTAGTCAATTTTCATAATGACAATATTTGGGGGGAAATTGAAGATTGTAGCTTGTTACCAGAGAGTACCAGAAATGATGTAAAAAGATCTATTTTTATTTAACTTTTTAATTTTTCAGAAGTTCAACAAGTTCATTGCAATCTGCCTTTCAAGGTCATTCAACTGAATCAATGATCTTCTTAGCTCCACCAGTTCTGATTTTTTGAATAAAATTGTAATTACCAGTCTTTTAAGCACCAGCTGTTCTATTGAAACATGATACTGATGGTGTACTCAGTCCTGGTGGAAAAATCTCTGTGAGCTGCTCTTCACTGAAGCCTCCTAGCTGATTGCAAGAAGCATTTATGGTCACAGAATTAAAGGGGCCACAAACAGATCCTTAATTTGGAAGCCTTTAGGGATATAGTTGCTTCTGTCCTTTTGTGAATTACCCCGTTCAAACATGCATGTGAACCTCCACTGTACTCATTCCTTGTAAAGTAAGAAGAAAAAGGAGTGCAATAAAGTGTAGTATAAGGTATAAAGGAATAATCTGTTAGCTCATCCACATGATCAGCCACATGGTGCAATGCACAGAAACAGAAATACTCTGAGGAAATATTTCTCCTTATTTAGAAGCACCCATTATTTAGCAGTGTGTCTTTATCACAGGAGACCAAGGTTGACATTTAAAGTGAAGGCTGCAATCTATGTCCTGTAGACTACGGCGCTAGTGAAGAAATTGGTGATTAAAAGAGAAGCTGAAGATGTGCATTTCTAGCAGGATTTGCAGGAGAATTGAAATGCTGATTGGCACAGGAAGTGGCATGGGAAAATAAAAGCAAGAGGTAGAATTTGTCTTGGCAGGAAAGTGATGTTCCACTATTAGAAATGCCTGCAGGCCAAAAAGGAAAAAACATCCTGTGCTGAGATTTAACCCAGCTTTTCCAACTGCTTTAAAGCTCAGAACCTACACAGTTTTAGCTGTACAAAAGTTTTCTGTCATGTTCAGAGGAGGCAGGGATGGGTGTTTAATTATCCTCTCAAACTGGGATCGTGGCAGTATCTGGTGCAGCTGGGTGGGAAGAGAGGAGCATTTGGGCGCTGGGGTTCGCCTGCCAACTGCCACAGCCCTGCCTCCCCTTCCCTCCCCTGGAAGATTTTTTTCTTTACGTATTATATGATAGTATATTTTCCTCTTTCTTCTATTTTTTATAAGAAAAGAGGACAGTGGTAGTTCAGCAACACGTCTCAACAGCAGCTCCTGCCAGGTCAATGTGCTACCAGAGGGCACTTGGCCCTGAGGACGCAGGGGAGGGAATTTGCCGTGTCAGCCACGAAATCTGAAGCATTGCGGTAGTGCTGGCTGATCAGGTGTTGCTATATTTTTCTCTATTAATTACATGGCCTTTTTCCTCTCCAAAGCCAGGAAAATGTCCACGCTGTCGAAAGTCTTTATATACGAGGACACTCATCACTCTGCAGTGTGCTATCAGGAATCGCAGTGTCTGGCAAGTCTCTGCTTTCTGTAAATCTTTCCCTTACACAACAGACCTTAAGCAATATTCAGCGCTCCTGCCAGTCAGACCATTAACTCATAAAGTCCCAGTTTGAGAAGGCCTTTATGCATGTAATGACATCTCTGTTTTTTCTAATTATTTCACTGATCATGCAATCATTATCTCTAAATTTGGCCTGAAGAAGTATTTCTTCCTGAGTCAGAGATAAATGAATACCTGGAATAAAAAGGCAATAGACAAGGAACAGTGAAGGAATGTAATACTATATTTTTTCTTCTTCATTACACAGAAATTAATACGGAAAGAGAAAAGCAATACGTGTATATTTCAGTTGGAAATACTAGAATAATTGAATAGAGGTAACAAGGCTATTTCTTTTGTGCCACCCCTGCCTACCCCTGATAGCAGATATTTGCCATGGGAATGATATTTTACTGCTTTTGTATATGGTCCCTTTTTCCATGGTCGTTCTTAATCTCATGCAGGATCTCTAGGCACTTCTATAGGTAATAATAACTGGTAACAAGTACAGAGGATTCCTATTGCTCATCATTAAGGTATTTCTGAAAAACAGTAAGGGGAAATTTGGAATGACCACATAAATTAATGAAGACAGACATATCGGCTAGAGAGCTCAAATTATTTCATTTAAGGTAGTGTGAAAGACTGAGAATACATGTTGCTTTTCAGAGACACTAATTTTGTCACTTCTTTGATATTTCTTTTTACTTTAAACAGTGTCTTCAGGGATTGTATCACGATAAGTGAGGTTGAATGGAATAGTCTGAGCACTTCTACTTCCTACTTGTGCGCTATGCCTGACTGCTGCCAGCCAACATGAGGTTATTTAATCTTAATATTTCATTGAATTGGTGTGTTAGCAATGCATCAAAGATGAACCTAAACGATTCCATGATTCTGTGATGTCTTAATGAAATGCAGAAGTGGGATACAGTCATGGCATTTGAGGGGTATATAAGAAAAAAAAGGATGTTTACTCTGTATGGAAAAGGAAGACTGATATTTCTGCTTCTGAAAGTTGGAGGCTCCAGCTCTGGAGTAGGCGAAATGCACAATATACATTTGGTGTTATGTGAATTTTAGAGCTAGTGATAGACATGCAATCCCAGTCAGCTGGCAGGGATTCACAGAGCAGGCAGAGGCTGCTGCAACCACGTAAGCTTCCATATGCTGCCTTGTCTTAAAACTGATTTGGAAGCAGGCAGAAAATACTTTGTCACACCATGGCAAATTCTTGTCTTCACAGCCAAAAATGTTAGTGGGGTTTGCGGCTAGCATCAAACATGGGGTACCAGCATTTTTTGTACATACTCTGGCCTGAGACCACACAACTCATCCTGTACAGATCACAAGGTGGTCTTTTGGGGCTAGCAATCCTTGGCCACTGATGACTAGCATCTGATGTGGGAAGCAATGAGAGCTCAAGGTGGAGGATCTCCATGTGCCACTACTAGTGCTCTAGCCTATCCATCTTTTGTCAGAACACAAATGCACAGAAGTATGCCCAGAAAAGCTGTGGAAGCCCCATCCCTGGGAGTGTTCAAGGCCAGGCTGGATGGGGCTTTGAACAACCCGGTCTAGTGGGAGGTGTCCCAGCCCATGGCAGGGGGGTTGGAACTCCATGATGTTTAAGGTCCTTTACAATTCTAACCATTCTAGGATTCTAGGATTCTATTAAATAAAAACCCCAAATTGACAATGGATGTTTCATTAATTCCTGCTAACAATGTCATATTTTTTTCTTTAATAAATTTTGATTTGTTTGTAAGAGTTACCCTCTATTTTTCCCTCTGTGAGATTATAATTTTAGAGAAACAATAAAGGGTTCCTGTTGCCTTTTATGATAAAAGATGATTACAGGAGTACTCTTTTTTTTTTTCTCCTTGAACAGATTTTGTACCTTTTTTGCCCTCTGTTTTTGTTGGCTGTTTGATATCTGAATGCCTTTATCACTGAAGGCAGCTCTCCCTGAGATCCTGAAGAACTCTTTTCCTCCAGGGTCTTAGTTTATATATTACTTACAGATGCAACACACAAAGCCTATTCTGAAATGCAGTCTTTTGAGCTTGCAGAGTGACTGATCAAGCTGTTGGCTCAATTTGCTGTCTGATCATTTAGTTGATAAGGTGAATCTTGACTCAGTCAGATTTTCTGTGGTGGATCGATCAAGTGATGGAAGCTGAATACTGTGTTTTCTCACCCTCAGATAACCAGGGGAAGGATCATCATCACTAGGTATCTATTTTGGTAGGTAGTTTAAGCTCTGAAGCTTGCTTTTTATCAGCTATTAATATCCATGAAAAATAACTGCATAACAGAATGACAGCATTTCTACTCACTCTGCTGTAGTGTAAATAGCTCTGTGAAGTCACAGGAGTTTTGAGTTATCCCATCGTGTTTCATACCAGTGACCCACTAAGTCAGTATGTTTTGCTGGTAACTGATTTTGCACGAGATTGCCTACAAATGACTAACAAGTGAAACGCTCTGAACTAATAATAGAAATGGGCAGTAGAACTGATCTGCCCTGAGAATCACATTTTGACTTCTTCCTTTTAAAATGAGTTTGATTTCATCTGGACCAATTCATTCCTCATTAGTAAGAAGACAATAGGAAAATTACTTTTGGAGAAATATAAAGGCAAAGCCAAAAAAGAAAAAAAAAGGCAAAAGGGAGCTAAATATAAAATAACCTTGGATAAGATTATAGCTGGTCTCTTAATAGTAAGGACATGAGACAATTTCAAAGTTCCCTTCAACTTGTCAAAACTGAATGGTAAACAGATGAAAAATGGCTTCCAACTTAATATACCGTTATACCCTTAATATAGAATGTACCATCAATTATTGAAAACACTATTGGTATTGCGCATGAAATTCATTGCATATGCTACAAACATGACTTTTAGAGAATACTTTTTATCACAATTGCCTAGTTGATACATTATTCTTTCCTTTCCTCAAAAAGTTTACAAATGACCAAGAAGTACAGAGAACACTCACTCTTTGCTTAACTTTCCACATTTTGTTGCAAAACATCAGGAATCCTATGGGTTATTGTGGATCCAAGTCCCTTTTGAAAACAGAAATATTGTCCTTTTGTGAAAAAATAAAAGTAGAAAATACGACTTTCTGGACCCTTTTAATTAACTGCAATAACTGAAAAATGAGTGAGTTCTTTTGCTGTTGTAAAGATAAAAATAATTGTTTAACAGTAAAAGACTTAATCATTAATTTTAAACGTTCTCACTGGAAATAAAACCTAAACAAATACAGTAATCAATCCATTTGCTATATGGATCCTAATAAAGTTTAATTAGATGTAGTCACTTTCTGCCATTTCCACTTATCCTGCCTTCTAAAATGTGACATTATAAAAAATCCAGCTTGCCTTTTCATACACATATCAACTTCAGGAAATCAAAGATACATTTAACGCAGTCTAAATTTCTGGATAAATAAAGGTGCTTGAACTACTGACCACACTAAAAACCTCTGAACTTCTTCCTCAGTAGGTATTTTATCCTCATTTGTTGTGGGTTCTAATCTGAATGATGTTATGTGCTATTAAATCTATCTAAATTGGGATTGTTGCACATAGTTTTTCTGCATTGCATCCCTAAGTTACCAAAATTAATACTGCTGCCAATCTCATGCATATTTGGTTTTGTTTACCTAGATGGCCATTTTTCTGATATGTGTCTTTATTAAGAAATTCCTATTAATTTAAAGGAATCCATAGAGTAGCAGTGTATAGCTCAAGGAGATGTACCTCTGTTTGAATGCAAAAGTTATTATTCACCTTTAGGAAGAATCAAAACATTCCCTTTCTTACATCCTGTTTTCTGGTTTGATTACGTACCAGCAAAACCTCACCCAAATCTACCCCAGACTAGTAGTTTATATTATGAACTTTACTAGTGGAAAGGAAAAAAAAAACCAACATAAAAAACCCCACTCTTATCATTTTTAGACCTTTGTGGAATTCTCTGCACCAAATGGAAAGGAGCTCTCTTACCTGCTCAGAGACTGATGTGAGAAAAAGCAATATTGGCTGTGAATATATTATCTGGATAAAATACCTGCTTCCCTGTGAGAAAAGAATGATAGTGCCCATGATATCCACATGCCTGTAAAGCTCTGCATTTTGCTGATATCTTTATTTACACACCAAGCAGAAACATGAATCTTCCAGTTTCTAAAAAAAAATAATGATGCTATGAACTGGTTGAGAACTGGGTTTGGCACATATTTTTCCCATCACTCTCTTAAATTAGTCCCAAATCTTATGCTCGCTTGTTAGGCTTATAAATACAGACTGCTTCCTTTTCTGCTCTGGCTGCTTTCCATAATATTGGCTGGCTACAAAGGATGGGGAAGAGGAAGAAGCATGCTGACAATGCCTGCACTTTCCGTGAATCTCTTTTACTTATTGTAGCCTTTAGTTCATATAAATCTCAGCTCTGAGGCATTTGCTTGTACAGCCATCACATCCCCGGCAGTTTCTCCAGCTGCCCCAAATCCTTTCCAGCTCCAACTCTATTTTAAGGTCCTGGTTGCACCACGTCTTCTGGGTGAAGAGAAAGAAACAAAAATAAGTGTTTATTCACCAATGTCTTCTGGATTTAAAACAACTTAGCAGCTAAACCCTGCAGTTATCTGTTGGGG
The DNA here is from genome assembly GCA_013400055.1 of Nycticryphes semicollaris. Taxonomy (NCBI): domain Eukaryota; kingdom Metazoa; phylum Chordata; class Aves; order Charadriiformes; family Rostratulidae; genus Nycticryphes; species Nycticryphes semicollaris. Next base: position 550,262 of record VXBJ01001356.1, on the reverse strand, counting down.
AAATAGTTGCCACTTTCATTTAGTTCAGAAACGCCAAGAACCTTTCCTGTGCAGGGGGCTTTAAGTGTTTCATAAATAAGTAATTTAGGATTTGTGCACTCAATTCATTTTGTGCAGAAACCACTGAGGCTATTATTCACTTTAGTATTAAGATATCTAAATGTACATGTCTATACATGAATGTTGATGTGTGGGTTTGAAGTGCTTGGTATAGGCAGTGGAGATTTTGCCAATGGGGACAGTCAGTGCAGGAGCCTGGAGGGAGTTTCAGCCTGGCTGTCCATACAGAAGTACCTAGTGCTATTTGAGATGTAACTGACGCACCCACACCATGATGGTGGATATTAGGCAGGATCTACAGGAGACCCATATCCTTCCAGAGCAGCAGTGGAAGGTCAGGAGGGATGTGCTAGTGCACCTCAGGTAGCACCAGCCACCAGCAGCTTCCTACCCTTCTTCTTTGAAAGGAGCTGCATTTCACTTTCACAGGTCTCTGACTCCATGACTATCATGTGAGCTTAGATACCTGGCTCACTTGTGGACATTTACATATAGGCATCTACCCTTAGGTTTCATAATCTGGAGCTGAACTTCTCCATGAGACTTATCATTGGGCCCCCACTTTTACAACTTTGCACCATACCAGGACTACGCTACCAGGTTCTGGATGACTTCCAGAATAGCTCTTACAATAGGACACTGCATTTAATAGAAAGACTAGAAATGTGCAGTCGAGGAGTTTGGTTGTGAAATGTGCAGATTTAGAGCACCCTGAGCACAGGGTTTTGAACTGGTATACAATCAGGCCTTAAGGCAGCTGAGTACATGTAGGACATTGGCAAATCTACACAGACAGGGCACTGGCTAATGCAAGTTAGAGCCATCCCTAAGGCAAGTTAGTCCTAAATATTTGGTGGGATCGATTAGCTACTTTTTACTGTTGGGGTGTTTTTTCCACATCACTCCTCAAATCCTTCATCAAGTATAGATTACAGGATCCAAAGACTGGACCATTGTTCTTCAGTGAATATTATCTAGCTAGCAGGCACACCGCTACCTAACTTGTCTGATCATTAGGAAAACCCTAAGCATAAAAATAAACTCGATCACCCAATATATTTAAAAGTGGGTATCCTAAATTGAAAATCATTTGAAAGTACATGCTGAATATATTGAATAACATTTAACAAGATATTTATATTTCTCTTCCATGCAACTCAGTATCAGAGAAGCTGGAAAGAAATAGCAGCAAGGCTCATCTGGTGACAAGACTAAGATTTCTGGCTATATTGACACCATCCATCATAGACATCTAGACTGTCTTTGCTGGAGGAAAACCTGATGAGGAAATACAAGAACCTATTGTGCAGCAACACGCAGAAGCTGTTCAGATCTGGAAACATGTAGCTGCACTGGTGTGGCATGTCCTGAGCAGATCTGCAAACAGATCTGAACTGCCCTGAGCCTCTGTGTCGTGTTGGGCTACAGCCTGGGGACCTGCTGGCTCAGGTTGGCTGTAACTCAGGTGCTTCATTTCATGGCAGAAATTTGCCCTGTATGTCTAGGTGTAAACAGATAGAAATATTTCTAATGGGAGCCATCCCTCTTTTCTTCAGCTCATCTGAGTCAGACTCTATTTAATAATACATATATTCAAGACAGACTTCATTGCTGTAGTGCCAAACTGTACAAACTTTAACACATTCTCTGGTTAAGTTGTTCTTAGGCACATTTGCTGCCACTCTAATGTCTGGATACACAAAAGACCGATGGAATCACATTCACTTTAACTATACAATATATTTCATTAGTGTTTCAAATAAAATTTCTTTGCTACAACCAGATTTCTTCTCCTATTGTTAACTGAGGTAGTGCATTTCCAGGAGGGCTTTATCTCTCGGCAAAGACATGTGGGTTTTAAAATTCCTTAAATTGTGTAGCAGACTTAACTGATGTGGTCCATTTATTCCCCCTCCAGCACATTATCCCCAGTATGCAAAATGAATTATTACCTCTTTTTCCAGTGTAACAACGCATTATGCTTAAGAGCATACCCAAGACTTTTAGTCTATGTTCCCACAAGATGTTTTTTCATAATATCTGGGTGTCTCTAATTACACTTACTTCACTAACTAGTCATCCATATTGTTCTAACAGTTTTAAAATTATATATTAACATAAAAACTTTATTGAATTGGTTCCCAAAGGACATTACAAACTGAGGGTGAAACTAATTCCCATGCAGTTCATTTGCCAGCCAAGAGAGTACAGATTTTACATGTGATTTATGGACGTATGGCCCAGCTGTTCAGTGTCCGCTTAGGAGATTTTCATCCCAATTGCATAACCTCTGTACAAAACGTAGCCCACAGGAGTTCCATCAAATTTAAAAAGCACTATTTAAGTGTGTTAAATGTGTAAACCTCATGGCACTTAGTAAGAATCACTTTGCCCAGCCCTAATATTGAAACCACTTGACATAAAATACATCTGCTCTTTAGTATATCAAAAATGCTATAAAAAGTTAAAGATGAGGTGTGAAAAATACCATATTCCTATGAAGCTGCAGCACTGTAGAAGACAGTAAGCATGTAAGTATCCTCTTTCGAAATTATTGTGCTAATTTTTAGTGAATATATACAAGTCTTTTCTAAATGTAATCCTTGCTGTAATCTGTTTCCCTGAGTGAGTCAGAAGAAAGACTTAAACCTATTGAATCATCAACTGTCTTTCCAATAGCATATGGGATTTCCCCCTTAAGTACCAATGCAGCCCAATCCTGCTTAGGTTGAGATAGCTGATTAGATCACAGCTTGAGGCTTACCCAATAATTGCTATCAACTTTTTACCTTATATTAAACACACTACTGTGTTTCCACTATCCCCTCTCCCACTGTTCAGTTCTTTCCATTTAGATGACAAAATCATCCAAAAGCTACCCAGTACTGAAAAGAAGGCCACAACCCCCCCCTACTCTTTCTTATTCTTTCAGGTTTTGTTTTTGAAGGAAACAGAATAGTGTTGGTTAACATATGGCTACCGTTTAGGTNTGTGAGGTCTTTTACCGGCTTCTCTCTTTTGAACTACCAAAAACTCACGGGAGAAAAAGTCAGAACAGTGTTCCGGCTTTGGAGACGCATGGTAAATTGGAAACCATTAAAGATGTGAGGCACATTAAGCCTAATTTTTCTGTTGAGACCCTGATTTGTGGTCATGAGACTCTGGAATATGTTGCCCAGAGAAGCGGGAATTGCCCCATCGTTGGACTGTTCAAGGTCAGGTTGGATGGAGGTTTGAGCAACCTGGAAGGTGNCTGTAGAAGACAGTAAGCATGTAAGTATCCTCTTTCGAAATTATTGTGCTAATTTTTAGTGAATATATACAAGTCTTTTCTAAATGTAATCCTTGCTGTAATCTGTTTCCCTGAGTGAGTCAGAAGAAAGACTTAAACCTATTGAATCATCAACTGTCTTTCCAATAGCATATGGGATTTCCCCCTTAAGTACCAATGCAGCCCAATCCTGCTTAGGTTGAGATAGCTGATTAGATCACAGCTTGAGGCTTACCCAATAATTGCTATCAACTTTTTACCTTATATTAAACACACTACTGTGTTTCCACTATCCCCTCTCCCACTGTTCAGTTCTTTCCATTTAGATGACAAAATCATCCAAAAGCTACCCAGTACTGAAAAGAAGGCCACAACCCCCCCCTACTCTTTCTTATTCTTTCAGGTTTTGTTTTTGAAGGAAACAGAATAGTGTTGGTTAACATATGGCTACCGTTTAGGTTAATGCTTTTGTTTTGATGATGTTGCTAAAGTAGCTTAGAAGAACTTTTCCCAGTGTTTCCACTTAGTGCATATATTGCTCTCACTATTGTGGGGGTTTATTTGTAAACAAGTATATAACTTTTATATTAATCACATTATTGCACTTTCTCAGTTAGTGGACTCATACATGTGTTTGGCAGAAGTCACTAAGAGTTTGGAAAGAGTGGACCTGCCTGAGCCACATATAGCTGTCCATCTATCTGTTTNCCTGGAAGGTGTCTCTGCCCATGGCAAGGGGGTTGGAAGAGGTGATCTTCAAGGTCCTTTCCAACCCAAACCATTCTGTGATTCTATGATTTGTGCAGCAGCACAGCACTGAATTTTACACTGACAATACTTTCTGAAAAAAACTACTTTATTTCCTTCAGTTTCATATGCACATTTCTAATCCCAGAAATCCAAAATGCTGGAAACTGGAAGCAGTCACCTGCCTCTGCTATTTTACTTGCACTGTGGTGTAGCATTGGGATACACTGATTACAAGGCTTAAGACTTCTTAAAGAGAAGAGCTATTGGCAGAGCCTAAACAGTGGTGTGTGTCCCCAAGCTGCAGGAGCAGTGATCTGTAATGTTGTGAAGAAGGGTCCAGCTTTGCCCAGGGTAAGACTATCCCCTTTTCCAGTTGTGCTTACCCTACTGGCTTGGGGCTGAATGGCAAACAAAGGCAGATAATGGCCAGAGTAAGAGTATAGACAGTTGGAAAATAATTTTACCAAGTTTACATTGGAAGAGAAACTCCCATTCTTAATGAAAGTTCATTGAAGAAACAGCCCTGGGCATGTGTGTAATCCCTATCATCTGACGTCCCACCTGGGCAGGTAATAGAGACCACACAGACATTTCGATCTGATTATCTTTTAAAAGCAGGGGATCATGGTGAGGTGGCTGTTTCAAGTATTTGAGATCTGTCTTTAGACTTTTATATCAGTCGCCATTGAGCGTTAACCTGTTTGCAGGAGAGTGCAGCCTTTGGAGAGCCTGTCCTGTTTCTCTCAGTAATTACATATGAAAATGTGAAGTGTTCTTCTGAATACTTTTACCAGCAAAGTTACTCAGGCTAAAAGTCACTTCATCTTTTGAATTGTATGCATATATGGAGATAAATATATATATATATGAGATCAGGAGGAATGCAGTGAGAGCCAAACTGTCTGCACTCAGTCATTAATTTCTTCTATGTCTCCCTCTTATGAAACCCATTTTCCTAACCATGATCTAGCCTTTTAAATCCGTGCAGACTCTCATGAGTCACTTTGTACTTGTCAACATGTTCTAGCTTGTTGCTGACCAGTGATACCAAATCTTCTTCCATATCAATGTCAGATATAAAAAAAATCCTCATGTTATTTTTCCCTTGGATATCTGCATTTTTGAGAAGGATTTTATTAGCCAATTTTGGGTTCTCGTTTTTACTCCTCTATTAGACCATTATTTTGAACAATCTTGCCTTTTTCATGGCCATGCCAATGGAGTGGTATAAATATTTTATCTTAAATGTATTCCAGCAGAAGCAGAGTGAACATTAACTGTCTGTAAGGGTTAACCCATTAGTGAAAAGGATGCCTGATAAATTGAAAGTGTGGCTCTTAGCCAAGAGAGATCAGGATATTCTGAGCATTCATTTTCCACCTTAGGAGTGGCAAATCTTGTTGCCCGTATCAGATGTGATACAGCTTCTGAAAGACACAACCTCAGAGGCAAATTCATACTTTGCCATTCAGAGAACTATGCGCTGACTGTGTACATGAATTAAGGGCATGTCTTACTTAAAACATTACCATTGTATCTGGAATCATAAATTGTAACTGGGAAACAAAAAGAAACCATAAACAACTTCAAAATAAGTCAGATTACATTTTCAAAATACTATGTAGTATGCATATTAATGTAAAATTTTTAGGAGGCATTTATTCAGCTAATATATTAGGCGCTCTTTGTCATATTTTAATAATTTTCAGCCATATTTTCTTCTGAGTACTAAAATCAGTAACAAAGACAGTAGTCAGATGCTTTGATGGAGTTGTTAATCCAAAAGCATTCCCATAGTCTCAGTATGGATACGTAAGGCACTGCCACTCAAGATGTCTGGAAGTGAACCTGTCATAGAACAATGTATGTTTTAAGAACAATTAAACAGCAGTTAACCTTCCTGTTTCAAAAGAAAATAAAGATTCCATACCTTTTTTTTTTTTCCTTTACAAACTTATTTTTCTTTATAATCTCTATGGCATAATTCTTTACCTGCAATCTTTAATTCAGCAGCATTGTATTTAATTTATACTGTGTTTAACTTACATTGCATTTGATTTACATCAGCGCAAATACCTGCATGAGAGCAAGGAACAGAGAGTTGAGTTTTGACAAATCCAGGCTATACTGAGCCTATAATCCAATTCTTTCCAAAGAAAAAAATACGCAGGGCCTCAGTGCTAATGCTGCTTTGATGTACAGGAATTTATCATGTTGCTTGTGTGCTACAGCCACAGAGGGCTACAGGGAAGCTTTTCGGGGGCCTTCATTTTGTTCTGGTGGATTATACAGAAAGCAAAACACACCTCCTGGGCATGGTCAACACCTGTGCACTTGCTGCCCACTTCATCCAGTCATGTTGAATAAGAAACTTTCACTGAGTCTTGCACTATGGGGGGACCCAACACCAGTGCCTTCAGTCCACCAGCTTTAGCTTTAGCATCAGAGCCAAGCATATGGAAAAAGGAGGGGTTTGTGTAATGGAACTGGGAAGATTACAGTAGCCTCTCACAGATTCCTCTGTCTCCCCCTCCTCCCTTCTCAGCTCATGAGGAGCCTTTTGCCAGCCCCCAGGCAGCCGTGGGCTGTTAGCAACAAGGAGAAGGGCAGCAGTCCCTGGAGGAGGCAAGGCTGAAGGGGCAGAGGAGGGCAGGGGTGGCGAAGGGACAAAGAAGACACATCCTTGGACAGAAGGGTGGAAGAAGGGAGGAGGAGAAGAAAGGGAAGGGCAGAATTAGAACATTATGCTTCTGAATACTCTTTAACTTGTTAACACCCTACAATAGCCCCTTTTCACTTACTTTTCAAAGTTATTTCCCATAATTTTTTAAAGACAGCTCTTATTTAACCACAAGTCTTTGTCTTCCCTGATAAAAGACATTAAATTTGTTTTGTGCATGGAATTTTTTCAATTTTCTCTATAAAAGTACTTCATATATTCCAAGTATTGCAGGACAAGCTCACACATGAATATAGCAGGCTCTGAAACTTTTAAACTCTGCATTCCTGACATGCAGGAAGGAAAAGCTCATATATTTTGAAGAACTCAGAAAATTCATGTATGCATACAGTTATGGGGAATGTATTTATTTATATCTCTTTCATACAATTTAAATTACATTTGTCAAATAAGCCTAATATGTAGAATGTGTTTGTCTTGAAATATGTGAAATGAATACTGTCAGTATTCATTTTCAAGATTTTATAATAGATGTTTCCTATCGTTCAAGTAGTGCAGGAGGAAGAAATTTGTTGCCATTTTGCAAAAATATAAAATAATTTCCCAGTGAATGTTCTTTATTTGCTCTATTTTCCTTAAATTTTCTGGCATAGAGAAAAGCATGTCAACAGCTCACACAGAGCATGTGAGCAAAATTTATTTTCCCCAGTGTGATTATGTACTCTTGGTATTTCAGCAATCTATGGAGAAACATTCTGTATATTCATGCACTGACTTAGGAAAATTATCATTCTTATTGGCTTCCAGCTGTTCAATGACATTCTATACCTATCCACAAACAAATTGTAACTACTTTGGGCTTGTAATTCATCATTCATTACAACTTTAATACAACCTCTTGTTTTACTTTCTCAGAGACCAGACAGGATTTGCAAGTTTGTCAAATAGGAATGAAATAGTCTGAAAGAAACTGTACCACAATGTAGAAATAAAACCTCCAGAACTAAATTCCCAGCAACAATAGTTTTCCAAGGTGTTTTACACAGACATCTTATTTTCTAATTTATTTTATTTTATTAAGTATTGCAAGATTTGGAGCATTTTCTACAGAATTTCAGGGCATCTGAGTTTTCTTTGCTATTTAAGCCCCAAAGTGGTTAGAAGTTCAACATATGTGAATCCACCTTCATCTCCTCTTGAAAGAGAACATCCAAATGCACCAAAGTTGCTTTCAGGTCTTAAATGTAGCATTTTGTTTAACAGAAGCCACAGCTGTAATTTTTTTTTTTTTTTAATAACGAACTGTTGGCTAAGACAAAATGTTGGTTCTGGGGGTTGTAAACAGTTTCCCTGTTTTGCTTGCCAAGTGTGTCTTTTTCAATGTGAGATTTATCCTTCAGGCCAGCTCTCTGCCCCGCACAGACCTCCTGGGCTATAAGAAATCCCACCAAACCTTTAAGAAGTCTTTCTCTTACTAACCTCTAGGACCTGGATCCCCCCAGGGACCTGATTCCCGAGCCCACAAAGTTTTGGTGGGATTGCAAACTCAATCCTTGCTGACTCTGCCCTGTCCCCCATACTTGTGCACCCTTGAAGCCTCCCCTCCTGCAAGTACTTCTTTGCCTTGAGGGAAGGGGAAACACATCTCCTGCCAAAGGAGCAGCCCACAGTGAAATCAGTGCCCCGGTGAGCAGGAGTCTTCTTATCACCCAGCCACACTGTGTTGAAAGGAGATGCCATTGCTGCAAGCAAAGTAAATCAAGTGTCATCCGTCACATCTTGAAACAAGCCCAGTAGTAGGTTCATGGCATGAAAGCAATCAGAATTACACATAAACTAAACAGGCAATTACTTTTTGCCAGCTGCCTTTTATTCAAAACCAGAATTCACAACCGGTATAAGCTACCACAAAGAAAATATGATGCATATAGCAAAGAAAAAGGTGGAGTAAGATGTACTCTGAACTCTTACCATACTGAACTTGCTTTATCACAATAGACTGTTTGCTTTTTACCTCTTTACCTGTGCAGTTACAGCCCTGTGTGAATTAGCAATTGCAACCACTGCTTTTACAGCAGCACCTTAAAAGATTCATTGTTTCAGTCAGGGTAAAGCAAATCCAAGAACTTCAGCTTGGCAAGGCCTCCAAAAATTTATAGTGAGCTTGTGTGCTCTGTTTTTAAACATGGGCAGCAATGTCCTTTGGAAACCTTCTATATTTAAATGCAGACAGTGTTTATTTACTCGCTGACCACAAACGCTCCATAAATGTCTAGGTACAGTAGCTGGAGTACAGGAGTTGGACTGAGATGCTCATATTTGAAAAATGGTGTCCAAATACTGTTGGCTGACCATACACCCAGAGATCTGCTGGGGAGAGGCAGTGGAAACAGAGCAATTCCCTTATGCGCAGTGCACTCTTTTCTGTAGGTTTTGATTCTGTGTGAAATAAAATCTATGCTACTTATCACTGTCATATGGTCCTGGTGCTAACTGCTACTGCAAAGGGCAATCACTTCACTTGCAGACTTGGGCTAGCACTTGCCCAACTCAGTGGGGGCTAGAGACAACCAGGATTCCCAGGGACATGCTTGACCTACAGCATTTCTGTTCTCTCACTCAATTAACAATAACTTCCACCGATTGCCTCGTTGTTTTTTTTTCTCTCAGGAATGTGAGTGAGCTCTAGATCTTTTTTTTTTTTCAGACCCTGAGGAGCATCTCAGAGTCTTGACTGGCTGGGAGGAACAAGAAGGTGACAGCGAAGCAGAGCAGGATCCTCTGCTTGGTGGCTGCTTCTCACTGACACTGTGAATTTCCTTTTTGAAAGCTAAGAGTGTGGCAGTGGCATGGCTTATGTGAGTGCTTACATGAGCATGAGCACAGGTCTGAGTTACCTGTATTTATGCTGTAGCAAGCAGCCTGTGATAGTGTTATCTGCAATACTGCTCAACATAATTTGAGTTAAAACACTGCCACTGCATGCACTACCTATGTGCGTTGGGAGGTGACTTTGAAGATGTTACAGACTTTGTCAAGCCACTTTTAGCTGATAGTTGAGTGTGAAAGCAATGACCCTACCAGCTACGGGCTGTGGCAGCCCAGGGAGATGGGTGAAGAGTGGCAGCACCATGCCCCAACCTGGACCCCTGTCTGCTGGGACCTGCCTGCGGTGTGTGAAGGGCTGGCGGAAAGGCTCCCCAGGAAGGTTCCCTCCCTCAGAAGCCTTGTACGGTGAAGTGTGACATTGGATTTCTTTCAGAGGCCTCGGCAGCAATTGTTTTCTTAAATCTGAACTGGGGTATTTTCTCCCAGAAAACATCCAATGTAAATAAGTATCCATTCCAAGACACTGGAGTAGATTGAAACATTGTATGTGAATTCCTTATCATAACTAATTTGTTGATCTCCACAAAGGTTTAGCTGCAATTTCTGAGCTGGTTCTATTAGACTTTATTTAATGAGATGATTTGTTGCATTATAAAGCTGCAAACCCCCTTGTTAGTGCTGTTTCAACTTCTTTGTTGTTGAGACATTGCCATCACACTGTTTTGGTGTCGGTAATCTGTTCTATGGGTCACAAATGGTCATCAGATGATTTTTTTTTTTTTGAGGCAGCCTTTGTTGTTAGAAAGGCTTTGAGTGAGAGAGTGTCTGTTATTTTTGTACAGGAGCCTTCTATGAGAGAAAGCAATAAAAAGGATGGAAAATAAAAAGCTCTTTCCCAAAAAGCATATCATGCTACCCTTGAGTTGTATCACAGTGAAAATTACTAGATAGGGAGTTTTTTTTAAATATTATTTAATATCAATGTGACTATTATATGAGAGAAGGTTCAAAGCCATGTGTTTGCATGGGCTGCCATAGAGGTGCCATTTTCTCTCACAGTTGCATGTTACTCAATTATCATTATCCTGCATTTCTTCATTTTTTAAACTAACCCTTAAGGTTTCAAGCATGAAGGCTTTGCTCAGCAGCAGGCTGGGTAGCCTCCTCCTGCTCTTTCTCCACAGGAACTGAGACCACCTGAGTCCTTCTAGAAGTCAGTCTCCTTAGAGAAATGATCAAGTTGTTCTCCAACAGTTCAAGTTTCTCAAAAACACACTACTATTTTAATGATGGTGGTATTTTTTTCCCTAAACATTTAGACTGTGTCATGGTAACAGCTAATTTTAGTTCTAAATTTGTTTTTCTATCCATTAAAAAAAATGACAGTTTTAATTTATTCCCTTTAAATGTAAAATTCACTAATTTTAACTTTTAGTAACTATAAGCAGTTATACCAGTAGTTTGTGATTTGCTTTGGATTTCCTATGCAAATGTAAATTACTATATTGATTGCTAAAAAAAGATTTTTGCAATAACAATTGATCATATTAATTATGAAAAGGCACCAAAATGTTCAAGACAAAAGCAAGAGTACAGTAAGTACAATATAAGTTGTAAGCTTTTTAGCAGGGGGGTGCCAACAAGAGGGGAAGCAGCAAAATTAGCATTCCCATACATATTTAAAAATCAAGAGATGAGCTAAAAATAATAGTATCATAAATGTGTAACAGAGGGAATCGATGGTCCAGTTTTTTTCTATCTGGTTAACTTTAATAGGTTTGCATGTGTGCAAACCTGATTGAGTAACTAAATGTACTAATTCGTGATATTAACTGCTGAACAGTTTATTGTCCAAGCAAGGGCTAAAGAAAAGGACATTTAAGACCCTTGAATGTAACCCTTAACAAATGTACTGCAATGAATCGTTACTATTATTATAGTTACTGGTGCATTTAAACAGTACTGGAAGTAAAATGAAGTGGATTCAAAACCAGACACTTCCCAAGTGCAACTGGATGATCACTTACTTTGGTCAAATTAAGAAAGTACTTAATTAATATTGCTAAGATAAATGAAAAGTTTTAATTCTGCCAACATCCTTTTCAGAGAGGTCTGATCAACAAGTCAATTAGTCAACCAAATCTAAGGCAAAGTGCATGCAAATCTTTTGCCTATATAAACAAAACACAGGATCTCCATGGTTTTTGTTAGAAAATAAGCTCCTTCACTCAAGTTCTTACTATCAACTGATTCTTATAAATGTTAGTTGACCTTGCATGTATTTCTAAGGGAATGGGACAATGACATATAAAATGGTACAATTAATTCATTTTATAAAAGAAATCAGTATTTTGTGACCTTTTTTTCTACTTTCTAAGTCTAAAAAAAAAAAACAACAGTACTATCTATTAATACAAAGACTTTACAATAAAGTTGAAACATGCCTCTAGTTTTTAGCTCTAAAGTGGTACTGCTTTATGCAGGATGGTTAAGGTCAATTATGTTCTAGTACATAGATTGAGAACAACAGGTTTTATAAATGGATTGTGATTATTTTCAAGAAGATGCACCTTGTCATGGTCCAAGGGAGAAATATACATAGTAGACACAGATGACATAAGTATTTCATATCACTCCTTCCTTCCTTTCTTTTTCTTCCTTTTTTTTTTTTTTTTTTTAATGTTTTNTTTTTTTTTTTTTTTAATTAAGAGTATGAAACTCTAAATGTCACTGTGAGTATTTTGTTACACAGAACCTGTTGGATTCCAGATTTAGACTGGATATTAGGAATAGGTTCTTTACTATGAGGGTGGTGGAACACTGGAACAGGTTGCCCAGGGAGGTGGTTGAGGTCCCTTCCCTGGAGATATTCCAGGTGAGGCTCGATGAGGCCCTGGGCAACCTGTTCTAGTTGGGGGGTGTCCCTGCTGACTGCAGGGAAGTCGGACTAGATGACCCTAGAGGTCCCTTCTGGCCTGGACCATTCTATGATTCCATGACTACCTGATCCAGGAAAGTTCTTTTCACTCCATTGGTAGAACTAACTATATAATCAATGTTATGGTTTGTCATACATCCTGTTAGCACTGGATAATAGTAGTAATTAATAGTAAATAGTATGTCTTCTTTGTAGAAAACTCATGTTAAAATACTTAACTTATTATACCTCTCTAATATTAATGTTCTTTTAATGTTTTAAACAGCTTATGTAAGTCTTTGCTGCTGTAAAGTACAATTGAGGGTTTTCTTCCTTGTCTGTTGCAAGGGTTACAAACACATTCTCTAAGATCATTACATTATCTCAAATACCTTTAAGAAAAGCTTCTCTCTGATCAGCAAAATGTCCTGTATGTTGTAGGAGATGCAGAGAATAGAATAAATCACATAAATTTGCATTAATGATACTGAATTTTCATAAAAGACTAAATGTAATCTACATTTCAAAAAAAACAAAAAAGTGTGACCAACATTTTTCTGATAAGCACCCTAGCTGAGCATCCGATTTATGGCTGTTTGTTAAAGCAGGTAGAAAATAAAAACCTTTTTTTTTTAGATTTGGGGTAAAACTTGCAAACTGTGAACACATCTAGGCAGCTGAGGTCCCACTCTCCAAAGGCACTTGGAGCACATCTACATTGCCATGTGCTTTCATGTTCCAGCTCACCTGCTTCTGATGGCACAGCATCAAGTCCTTCACACCCCTACTGCAGAGCCTGCTCATAGGTTTTGAGGGCTATTCCTCCCTCAAGCTACAGCTACAAAGATTTGGCATTAGGGATGCTGGGGCAGGTAGTGTCTCAAAACTTGCATCTGTTTTAAGAAATATTTCTTTGATTATTGTGTAAAATTGAGCCTGACTTTTCTATCCCTGCAAACTGTGACTGGCTTTAACTCAGCTCTAGCCTTACTCGAGGCGCTCACTTCTGAGACCACACACTGGATTTTTTCCTTCCCTCCATCTCACTGCTGTCCTCTATGCTGGCCAAGAGCCATACAACAGCTCATACAACAGACAGATGTTTTGTGAGACACTGGATCCTACACAGATCAGCTCTTCAGGTGTAATGCATAGCCATGACAGGCAGGATCATACCAACATGAAGACCTGAGATGACCAGCAGTGGCTCCAGATCTTCCATCCCAGGAGGCAGATACATTTCATGACCTTGCCCTAATGCCCCACGAATGGGACATTTATGCCCTGCAGCAGAAACAGTTGTCCGGTGGAGCTGGTTATCCCTAATTGTTGTAAGTTCATGACTGGTTCAGAACTGGCGAGTCATTATTTCTGGGCTAGCAAGGATGTGTGAGGCAATCAATCGTGTGACTTGTGTGTGGGTAATGGGTATAACTAATGTGCCTGAAACAGCAGCTGGCTTTCTGATAATGGGCTTTCCAAAGTGTGCTGAGTGTCATTAATAGTATTCATGGCTGCAGGTCGCTTGCCAGAAGAAGTAAGTAAATACATTTATCAGAATTCAACGCTGACAAGCATCAAAATGAAATATGCAGGAAAGACACATGAAGAAAGCAGATCCACCTTGGGAATTTCAGTGTCCAAATTGAGTTTGTTTTGCATGGGCTGTTCTCTAGTACTGTGTCTTCTGGAGACACCCCAGCAAACCCTGACAGGCTGCTAAACAAGGAGGACAGGAGAGCTGAAAGTGCAACTGGCACCCTCTAAACCCTTGTGCCTCCACTAAGGCAGCACACTGAGAACAGGCTGGACAAGCATCCCAGGAAAAATCAGCTTTGTGATTTTTCCCCCTCAGGTTACCTGTAATTCTTACCTTTTTAAGGAAAGATGGTCACTTAATGTTTGATCTCTCCCATTTTCCTTGTCTCTCCATGGAATTTGGACCATGGAAGACCAAGGGAGAGCGAGGAAATACATGACATGTCCCCAAAACTGAAGCAAAATCACACTTCACTGTATGCAGTATCCTTGACAATAACAATGTCATTGGTCACAATGAAATCAGAAAGCATTCCCTGTAATGCTTGCTTCAATAAATGTGATGAATGGCAGTTACCAGAGTCTGGATTTGTTTCCTCCAGGTCCAGGTCTTTTTCAGTCTTTTCCTTAGGCCGTCCTCATCCTGGGATGCCTCATAATCCATTCTTTTTTGCAGGCTGATCCTGAGCTTTTAACCCTCTGGATTGTTCCCAGAACTACATTCCTTTTCTGCTGCAGACTTTATCTCCTCCCTGTAAAACTCGGCTTGACTGTTAAGAACTATGCCTTAAAATGTAAGACATTAAGCAGAATTCTGGTGCCTTCCTCCAGGCAGGTGACAGAGTGCTAAGTGATGGGTATCACACAGTTTGGTGCACCTGAGACAGACTATACAAGAGGGCTGTGATCAGAGCCACCAAGTCCAGTTGGAGGCCCAAGCACTACACTCGTTGTGTTGAGGTAAAAGAGAAGCTATTTTCTGTTCAGCAATTTTACTTTGCATCTAAGCCTCTTCTAACTAACTGAACTCCCTGAAGTTAACAGAATATTGTGTAGAAACTGTTTGGTCTTAAAGTGATAAGACCTATGCTTTTAGTTTATCCCAAGGAATGGTATGCAGAGAGGCTCCTGCTCATACTTATTGCTATAACAGCCAAGGTCAGGTAATTTCATTATATGCCCTGATGGAGGGTCAGCAGCAGAAGAATGCAAAGGGGTCACACCTGTCGGGTGGAGCGGACAGGACAGGTGACCCAAAACTGATCAATGGGGTTTTCCATCCCATCTGCATCCTGCTTGGTATAAAAGCTGAGGGTTCAAAGGGTCAGTTTTCTTTCTTCAATGGTCAGCATCCAACGAGGACTCTGTTTGTCTCCCTTTGATCCCTATCCACACATTCCTGAATCCGGTTCCCATCTATCACTGAGTCCAGTTTGGTACTTGTCCAATGCCTGCCAGCGCCATGATCATCATCCTGGGAGCTTGATAATGGTTTTATATATAGTATATATTTCATTATTTCCTTTTTATTATTTTATTATTAATATTTTCATAAAAGTAGTTTGCGTTCTTCTAAACTACTAAGCCCTCTCCCTCCTCTCCTTGGAGAGTGGTGGGAGAGGGCAGCTGTCATTCATCTCAGTGGCCAGTCTGGCCCAAACCACGACAGATTTATTGGTGCCCAGTGTGGGGCCACGACAGCTGGACAGCCTGTGGAGTCTCTATCCTTGAAGATACTCAAAGCCCAAGTAGGCATGGTTGTGAGCAACCTTACTCAGCTCTGAGCAGGGGATTTTGAAATAGGTCAGCTCCAGGGGTACCTTCCAACTACAGCTATTGTGTCATAGATTGTTTTTCCTGGAACAGGACCCATGGAAAAGGTTAAATGCAAAGCAGGTTGGCATGGCCAGGGCTTACAACACAACATACGCTATATCCTTGTTGCCAGAGGTGGGAACGCCTGCAGATGTCAGTATGTGAGGTCATTCATGAATTTTTAGTGTTGGCAGGAATTTAGGCACATTAGCATGTAGATGTATTGATTTAGGGGCTTAAGTTACATCAAAAAAATCACCAGATACTTTCAGCTACTTTTGAATGTTTTTCCTTGTATCTGTTTTAGCTGCTTAATTATAGAGATGCCTTTTGCAAAGACAAAAGTTTTAAACAATTCCAATTTTTAGAGCCTCTTTCTAGTTGATACTCTAATTTTATTTATACTTCAGTATCAGCACAAAAAGGCAGCAATAAGTCAGGCTATTTAATATTTGTGTAATTTTCTTTTTTCATTATGTAGTTAATTGCGTAGCCCTTTGCAAGTGATTTACAAAACTCATTTTTGTGTGACGAAAACAGCTATGAGCACTAATTAGAGTATTGTATATTAGCAGCACATGAAAAACTAAATTGTGAACTTGGGTACCTTTATCAGTCCAGAGCTTAAAGCCTCATCATACTAGGAAGCGGCGTCTCTTTGTTTTGAAGATAAGTTAAAGAAACAGGAAAAGGCAAGTTAAGTAGCCCCAGAAAGACTGCTGCCCGGTGGGGTTTTTATGTCTGTCTGGCACAAGGACACTGGCATCACCAAGACTCTGCAGATCATCTTCTGCTAAATGTAAGCTTGTTTGCTGTAGTTCAAGGATCTAAGATAAACAGAACCTTAAAAATGTCTTCTAAGGGAAATGCAGAACATATTTCTGCCTCCTCAAACCATTAGATGGCAAAGGCAGACAGACACATAACATGGGCAATATGTAGAATGCAGGTTCCTTAACCCACAAATACAGTACTTAAAACTTCCATCTTCTCTTTTTGTTATTTGGAAGGCTGCACCAGGAAAGTGCTTATCTATAATCACATAGGTACCTACATTTCTGATACTGAGCATACACAGAATTGCTGCCAACTTGCTCAAACTAATCATGTTTGTGTTTTATCTGATTCCTAAACCTGTTTGGGACTGACAGACCAGGTAACCTGAGTCTTAAGCTCCTGCAGGGCCCATTTCCGCAGGCAAGCTCAGACCTCCTCCTCTCCCACTGAAGTCCACCACTGCACACGTGAGAGATTCACAGGGGCCACAAACAAAAGGTATTGTGTCTTCTGCACTGTCATGAGGATACTCCCCAGTGAGGCTGCCAACAAATGGCTACCGCTCCAGAGGGATGTCCTACTATTTTTTTTTCTTAACATTTGTTAATAAAAGTGCAAAAATGCATCTAAAAAAATCAATTGTTGGTATACTCCTTATGTCTCATCTATGAACTGTTTGATCTGATGTGCAGCAATGTGACAAATAGCTTTCAAGATAAGCCACCTTTTTAATAAAAGGAAAATAAAGAGAAAATAAAAGAGCAGTGTGCAGGGAAGATAATGGTGTATAGAGTGCATCTCTGGTCTGGCTCAGTTCTGCTCAGTTCTGGCGTGATTGGTATCACTTTTTTAATGAAATCACATCACGATTTAATGTGATCTGTACACATTTATGTAACCCTTAGTGGGAATACCTCAGTCTCAGCCACTTACTGGTGGCTGGTCCCTCTAAAAGGATCAGAACTTACTCTTCCTTCCTTCCAGACAGCACAGGCAAATACTGCAGAGCCGCGAAGGACAATGTGATAGGCTCAAGCATTTTTCACCTATTCAGAATGACACAAAAGTTGCCAGGGCTTGAATGGCCAGAAACCTGTAGAAGTTGCAATATTTTCAAAGTTATTTTATTAGGTAATTTTGGATTCTTATTTCAGGAGATACTCTCCTTTCCACTTTCTAAAGCTCTTTAATCACAAACGTGTATGTGAGCAGGTATAATGTCAGTCACTGAGGAAAAACCCCAGAGTTTAAAGATCTTAAAGCTGAGGCATCTCTTGTAACTTACAGGTAATTGTTGGTGCAAATCTGCAGTTACTTAGAAACACTCCAGTCCTCCAGAACTGAACCCTCAGCCCCACCATCTGCATATTTCTCCTACCTAACTTTAGGGAATACATAAGAAGAAGAAATAAAAAAAAAATAATCTCTTCTTTAGAACACTCACAGAATAAAACCTTTCCTTGGGAATATTAGTCTTTTGCTTCTGATTAATTCTAGGGTGTTATTATACATGCTTCAGATGACCTCCATTATGTAGGAAGAAAGGGTGCCTCCTTGAAAATCAAGATTCCATTCATTTAAAATTCTCAGGAGGAAAAAGCGGTAGACAGAGAAGAACTGGCAGGAAGTTTGTTCGTTGGTGGTGTGATATACTCACCATAAAAAGCACATCTAAGTCAGGTGACCACTTTCTTCCATTACTGACATTGGGATACACAGAAGCAGTTGTTCAGTATAAAACAGCTCATCCGAGTAAGAGAATGCAATTAAATTAACTTGAGCCAGGCACCCATGCAAGCTTTTCCTGTAGTGCAGAAATGGGGAATTACAAAGTGTCATTGCCTAAAAGGATTTATTTGTAAAGTCTCGCCTAAGACAGAGAGAAGCACACATATTCCGCTCAATGATGCAAATATTGACAGCCATTTAATATGTAGCACACTTATTCCTGAAAAGCCAGCAATATTTAGAAAAAATAGGACTTACTCCTCATTTTGAAATACATTTCTGGAGCAAATCCAAACCGGCAGCTGGGATTTTATGACTCCTGCAGGACCCTGAGAAATCTCACGTTCAGTCCTAAGGAATTTTTACTCACATTCAATGTGATAGCACTATAAAAAAAAAAAAAAAAAACAGTAGAAAATGGCTTATTGTGGACTGAAGAGTAGGGCAATCTACTACTATATTCCTCTGACCTGCAATTTTGCAGAACTCCAGTGCTGGCAAAAAATCAGCTGGAGGATCAGAACTACAGTGTTAAGGCTCAATGTTTGTATTTTTTTCATTCATAATGGAAAGACGAGGAGTAAAAGCTGGACATCAGAGGTAGTAGGTAAGATTTAGGACACGGATACCACACAATCACCTGACGTTCTATTTCATTCCATAGCACTTTAAAGCCCAGGTTTCTTTTAAGAAATGTCAGAGGTTAGGAGAGTAAGTGCCAAAGTAATTTTTTAAAAGTAGCTGTATGGCTTCTGAACCACTTTATTGCCTTGAAACCTGTTTCTAGCCTATGTATTTTCCAGCGGCTCTTGGGACAGTTTTCAGCTCCTGCTCTTCGTGGAGGTGCCTGCTGGGCTGAGCAGTCGCAGAGTCTTGTCCCTCTCCCTTTCCTCTGAACATGCCTCTGGCACTGCAGTTGCTCTGCCTGAAAAGTCCCAAAGGCAGATATCTTGTGGAAGCTTTGCCCTGCGAGCAAAGAATCTGGCTGGAGATCTTTATTTTATAATCCTTAGAAATTTACATGCAAAGTCACATTTTTTTTTTAGGAATAGCAATTAACATGTCCCTCTCCCCACACCCTCCAACATTATTTAAGTTAAGGGGACTATGAAAGGAGGGAGAATATAATGGAATTACAGATCATGGAATCATGAAATTTCAGAGCTGGAAGGGACCACTAGAGATCACCTAGTCCTGCTAAAGCAGGATTGCCCAAAGCACATCACTCAGGGCTGCATCCAGGCAGGTCTTGAAGGTCTCCAGAGAAGGGGACTCCACAACCTCCCTGGGCAGCCTGTTCCAGTGCTCTGTCACTCTCACCATAAAGAAGTTTTTCCTCATATTTGAATGGAACTTCCTGTGTTCCAGTTTGTGCCTATTGCCCCTCGTCCTGTCACAGGGAACCACTGAGAAGTATCTGGCTTCATCCTCCTTCAACCCACCCTTTAGATACTTATAGTCATTAATAAGGTCTCCCCTCAGCCTTCTCTTCTCCAGGCTAAAGAGTCCCAGCTCTCTCAGCCTTTCCTCAACAGGGAGGTGCTCCAATCCCATAATCATCTTTATTGCCCTAATATTAGCATAAACATGTCTCTTCTTGAAGAGAGGACACAAGACTGTGTCTCAAAGATGTCGGAAATGCTAATTTAGTCCTCCCAATAATGAAACAAAAATATCAGTGGTCACTGATAGGTCTGGGACCTAACAGTCACACAAGTCAAGCCTGATATAAACCCAGTCTGACGCTTCTAACTTGGTAAACTGTTTTTGGTTTGTTATCATCACGCTGTTTGATTTTATTCTAGATCAGGTATCACCTGTCCTCTCCCAGGCAGCAAAAAGGAGTTGCCAGCAAAAGCAACTCCTTATTGTATACCCCTTAATTCAGCAGAAATCCAGGATATACATATACTTACTCCTCATTTGGATCACACTGGTACAGTGATCCTGCCACACATGACATCCATTACTGATGATGGGACCCCAGCCCAAGTGCAATCAAGGACAAGCCAGTAGCTGCAGCTCTCATCAACGGGATTTTAATCAAGGGTTTTTCATGAGTACCAAGACACACGTTCTGCTCTGTCACGCGCTGGCACAAAGTCAGCACGGAAATATGCTGTGTCAGGAAACTGTCATTATGTTTACAGCTGAAATTAAATCCAGGAAACCCTTCAAATCTTAATCTGAATGAAGGGTTCACTTGTAGTTTTCTGACTATGTAAAATTTCACCATTTCTATAAATATGAGGAAATGAGAGACAATGCAAAAATAATCACAACATAACTGCTAGGCAGGATGAAGCTCATATAGCACTCCACCCCCAGAAGTGCCTCAGAAAATCAAAAGGAAAAGCTTCACTTACATCACTATCATTATTTTTAAATAACATTCAAACATGCCACTTTGAATTTCTATAGTGGGTTTTTTTTCCCTATAAAAAAAAAAAAGGAATATTTAATCGCTGCAGTCTCTGGTTGGGACACGGTTGTGTCAGAAACAATTTTCGTGGTGAGATGCGAGGTCTTCTGGTCAAAAAGTCGTAAGGAATTGGCTGTAATAATGACAGAAATCCGACCTGTCACAACCGGATCCCGGACTCTTTATGGTGCAAATTCTGGTTGATTTGATCAAGGGGCTGTCAGTGCCGTTCTGTGGGAGCTTGCCTGCTGTTTTAACTCTTTCTTTCCTAGCTTTCGCACACGTGGGCGCAGGCAAACTCCCCCATCTGCCAGAGTAAAAGGGAAGGGGACGGGCCCCGTTTTCACGCCGCATCCGTGAGGCGAAGGGACAGGACGGGATGGTGCCACACGGCAGCCAACACCGTCCCTACGTATCCCCCCACCTCCCTCCCCAGTTTTGGGCAACCGGACGGGGCCAAAACTCGCATCCTTCAACAAGTGAGGAGACGACAACCCGCGGGGCGCGGGTTTCACGCTCACCCCATCGTCTCCGCAGCCCTTAACACGCGTGTCACAGCCGCCCCCATAGCCCCCCCCCCCGCCACTTTTCTCCGTCGGGGGGGGTGCGGAGTGGCTCCCCACGGCCTCCGCACGTTCGCGGTGGCACCGCGCCCGCGCACCGGCCCGCACCTGAGCAGCAGCAACAGCAACAGCGGCGGCGGCTCAGCACCGCTCCTCCCCGTCCCGCCCCACCTGGCCCCGCCGTTGCCAGAGCGGGGGCCGCCCCCGGGCCCTCCATTGTGCGGA
>VXBJ01001356.1:515305-528426 GCA_013400055.1 Nycticryphes semicollaris | reverse complement strand
ACGCCGGGCCGGGCCGCGCCGGCGGCACTAACTTTTCTCCGTGGTGCCATCGCCCGCGCTCCCCCGGGCCTGGCTCCTATAGTCGGTGGGGCGTGAGCTGGAGTGGGGCGGGGGGGGTGTGTGTGGGTTCCGAACTGACTTCGCGAAACTTCCCTCTGTGGGGCTGAGCCCCCGGGCCGTCACTCGTGGCGGCGGGAGTCGAGGCTGGACCCGTCCCGTCCCGCCCCGGGGGGCGCCGGTGCGGCGGAGCCGCGAACGCCCGCTCCGCTGAACAGCAGCGATCGCGCCTTGGTGCCGAGCAGTGCCCGGGGGAGCGGCCCCCTCTAGTCCCGCCATCGGTCTCGAAGAGGTCTCGGGTCCTAAACCCCGGCGTAGGGGTCGGCGGACAGTTTTCTGGTCGTTCTCCAAAAATCAATCATGTATTTATTCTAATAAAAAGGTAACTTTGCCGTGTCCTGAAAGAGGAAGGAGGTTGGGAGGTTGTTGGCTTGGCTTGGGAGGTTGGCATGGCACTGCCCAGCCTGTTATTCAAAGGGAAAAAGCTAGTACGCCATTTACACTTGGGACCTTTCAGGTATGTCGTATGCTTTTGATTTGCAGGTCGTTAATTCCGTGGTAGCATGTGGAGTCCTGAGGTAGGACATTCAGTTTTGGCTGCTGTGGTATTGAGGTAGATAGCTGTACTGCTAGCTACAAAAATTCACCGAGCATTAAAAAAGAGGAGGTTTTGTTTGCTCTGTGGAGGAAGTATTGTACCCTTGTGTTGGAGGTGGAGGTCTAGTTGTGTTTCTGACTTGTAGATCCTATCCCTAATGGGAAGTTCATTGCAAACATATGACATCATAAAAGTAGTTGCTGAAATAAGAGCCGGTGTTTCATCTGTGAAAAGCTGGATTTTCAGTCTTTCCTCTTAATAAATACCAGCATTACTAAAAATCAGTGGTCATATTTCTTTATGTCAGGAATCTGCGTAGCTGAGGAATCGCAGAAATAGGATGGATGACAGTTGTCAAAATACATCAGATGCTTTTACAGATGAGGAAACTTTAGGAAGGGTCTGATCTGGCTACATCACAAACTGGAAAGATTTTCTTATTTCAGTCTTCTTAAAGGTTGGGTCATGAGATGTAGCATGCAGGCTTGCCTTTATTTGAAGTAAACAATGATAATGGTTTTGCTCTGATGGGTTTAATGCCAGTTAGAATACTGATTTGTTAACAGTTTTTGTTTATTCCTATTTTCTGTTTAATCTCTTTCATCTTCATTATGAAGCTGGATAGATTTGTATGTTAATAGTCTTATCACTGATGCTTTTCTTTATTGCATTTCCACTGCGTAAATTAAAAATAAAAAAACCCACCCTCTTCTGTGCCTAAAGTAAATGATTACCTTCTAAAGTGTGTTGCATTGTGTATTGCTCAAGTTTAGGTAGTAATTTAGCAGGATTCCAGTTCCTGGAACTTTTCTGCTTTAGATTGGGAAAAATATTAAATGGTCAAAATAGTTAATCAGTGTTGAATTTAATAGCCCTTGAATATGAAGAATAGATGAAATAAAACTTTCAAACTAACCAGAAAAATGGGCAGTGCAGTAATGAAATGAAGGTGCATCTTTAGCTAATGTAGGAGTTTAGTATGGCATTGAGTTAAAAGGCAATTACAGACACAGTTAAATTCTGGTTCAAAGCCAGTTGTGCTAATATCCCCCTCTGCTGTTTCTAGAAAATATTTTCATTCAGTTACTCTGCAGCATGTTTTATGTACATTGGGCTATCCGAGGACTTTGGTGAATGTAAAAGCTGTTACTTTAAACTAACATTGTAGCTGGTAATTGTCAATGATTTAGATGTGGAGTAATATTAAATGTGAAATATTTATATTATATAAATTGTATATGTCACACATGGAAGCACACTCATGTATAGGATATAAATATCCATTTATTGATCCCAAATGCATGTGTATGTTGGATAATAATATTTACATAGCATATGAGAATAAGAAGCACTTCATACATGTGTATTTCCTTTCATTTTACGTACCTATAATCTGATTGCTTAAACTAGTGTCATCGTCTAGTGTGAGCAGTTAGTCTTTATTCAAGCCCACGACCACCAGCAGGACTGATTAATAGAGATTTTGCTGAATAGCAACACAAAACTGCTCAGTTAATTTGGTGGTGAAGTTTCTTGGCGGTGGATGATCCCGAAGGAGACTATAAAAATTAAAAGAACAACCACCCCTAAACCCCAGGAAACAAACAAACAAACAAAAAAAGCAGAAGAAAAAAAAGGAACCACAAACCAAACAAAACCTTGGAAAACAAGTGAGTAGCTAAATAACCCTGGTTCATCCATGTGCCTCCTGCTGGTTTTCCCCTTCAGCCTCAGCTTTGTTGTATCCACAGCCTGCACATCCCGTCTCTGTCACAACAAATGGTTACTCTGCAGCTTTAATTTCCAGTCCAGTTGTAGCAGCAGGTTTGAAGTGGGAAAGAAGAGGTCACTGGAGGTACTGGGAAGGCAAAGATTTCCCTCTGGAGCCACGAGGGGTTTGTGCAGAGCATTTCCCCCCCCACCTCAAATCTCACAGGCTTCCTTTTAGCCTCTCCTTGGGAGCTCTGCATCCCTTGGATGCACCTGTACAGAGCTGATCGGGTCCTTGTGTCCTCAGCTCTGGAAAGAAGTTGTGGGCGCTAAGGTGTGAGGCTTGAGAGGTGGGTGGGTTTGTTAGAGAGGCTGTGTGGAAATCTCACTCTACCCCCGTGGCAGTGTAAAAAGGTCACTGGCTGCTAATACGCTTTTCTCCATCCAAACCAAGGCAGTGTTGCTTTGGGGGATCACTTCAAACGCTGTTGTGTCTCCACTGGTGCTCAGTTCATCTGGGATGGTGGGAACTGCACAGTAGTGCTACTGCGACAGCATGTGTCTGGTGTGAGGGCTCAACTCAAAAAAACCTAAAAAAACCCCCTATTCGTGGAGTTTGTATGTTTCCAGTAAGGAGCTGTCAGGATATGGCAGACTGTGATATCCTTGTGCAGAAACGCTGGGTTTGCTCCAAGGAGAGTTATTTTAGTATGTCAGTATCCTTGTTTGCCCCTTCACAGAGTCACAGAATATCAGGGATTGGAAGGGACCTTGAAAGATGGAGTCCAATCCCCCTGCCGGAGCAGGAACACCTAGATCAGGTCACACAGGAATGTGTCCAGGAGGGTTTTGAGTATCTCCAGAGAAGGAGACTCCACAGCCTCTCTGGGCAGCCTGTTCCAGTGCTTCCTTGCTTCAGAGCCCCTCCTTCTTTGTTGAATGTCTACCTCAAAAAGTCCTTACCTCAGCCCGTCTTTGCTGTTCCTCCAAGTCATGTGCTGAAATGGAGGTTATCCAAAAACTTGACAAAACCAGAGTTTTGCTAATGGGAATTGGCTGATCGTACCGAAACGAAGTATCTGAGACATGGTCAATGCTGTTGGCTCACCTTGGCAATAATTGGTACCCAGAGTAAAGGAGAATAATTCGGGTTAATGTCTCAAGCACCAGGGTGCGCGTGTGCACGTAGGATTTAGCATTTGTGAGAGCGCTTTGTTGTGGAGAAGATTCTTGTCCAAGAGTCAATTGGTGGTATTTCAACAAGTATTTTTAGATGTCTTCACTGCAGAAATTACGTGGAATACTTGCATCCTATAAAAAAAAATATTGTTTTGGGTTTTTTTAAGAGACTAGAACCATATTTAAAATATGAAGTGCGTAGCTTCATTTTTGTGCACGCTGCAGCAGTTGCTGGGTTTCTGCTGCCTGCTCTGTAATCGAGCAGTGCTCTGCAGTGCCTGTGCCACTTCTGGCTTCTACCACCACGATTGTCACAAGGAGTCCCCTCCTTTAGAGGACAGGGACTGTGTTGTGTGTTGAGTAAAAGGACTGTAATGTATGCCTGGTGCAGTGAGCCCTGTCATCTCAAAAATGACATGTGAAAACTTACCAGTGTGAGCCAGCGTCATTAAAATTCACGGCACATTTCCCCCCTCCTCAATTTTCTGCCTAAGATACTAAATCGAATCTTGTTATAAACTACCTAAAACACTTTTTGAGGTGACATCTGAGCAAATACTTTGAGAAGAAAAATGCTTCTGGAATTAATTTTGTTCAACATCCCTTCCAATCAAATTAAATGAAGGCATTTTATGGAACTCCTGCTTCAATTTTATAGCTGATCAAGTTTGACAGGAGTACAGAAAATGGTATTTGTGTATCTTGTATGTTTACCGTGGGACTGCTTGAGATCCCTTAATGTACGTGGTTATTAATTTTAAGAATGCGTCTAAGTATACTTTGGTCTTGATTTTTTTATTTTTATTTTTTTAAAGAAAAGGTATTACATGTTCCACAGTTGTTCTGCCTCTGTGCTTCAACACAGTAGCCCAGTTAATGGAAGAAGAAGGAAAGATTGTATTTTTATTTTCTGCTCTTCCATGTGTCTTGACAGCCAGGGGAGATTTGATAAACTCTAGGAAGCATTTTCAAGGAAACATTAGGAAATGTTTTAAAACCTGGGACTTGAGGAAAAAAAAAAAAAGAGGCAAGTATTTTGTGAATTTTGCTTCAAATACAAAACCTAGTATGTTCTCACAGAGGATGTTCTGACAACAAGCATCTGCCCCTCAGGTTACTGCTGCATGAGCTTGTCTGCTCGTCTCAAGCTGGAGGAGAATCAGTTTCTCTGATAAGGGAGAGGTATGGGTCTGTTATTGAACTTAATCGTGTTATTGTGGGTTAGCAATTCACATCTGATCAAATAAGGCTACTTTAATAGAGGGTATGCTTCATACTCTTTCCAAGTGCATGTTGAAAAATTAGCTTGTATTTTCAACACGGAAGGCTGAGGGTGACTGTTCATTGGATTTTTAGCTCTGGCCTTACAATGCAAGAGGAATCTCTTCTCTCTCAGGCTTAAGTGGATCCTCGGAAACTGAAGAAAGTAAGACCTGGAGACCTAGTGCTTGCATTTAGCTGGCTGGTTTATAAACTCCGGGGTGTCAAGAAAGTGTGGGATTAGAAATCTTGTACAAAGGCTTTCTGTCTGTCTGTATCTGTTTTCTCACTTGTGTCACATGCCTCCCAAAAAGTTAAAGTGTAAACCGCATGGCAGAAAACCTTCTGTGAGGAGAGGATGTGCTTGCAGCAGCAGTCCCAAGAATTAGGACTGGGCGTTGAGGGCAAACTTTTGGTGAGATGCTTGGGAGGTCATCTCTAGCCCACTGAAGGCATTGCCTAGACTTAGTGTGGAGTCCAGATGGATATCTAATGAGTGCATAATTGGGACATTTGGTCAGTTACGCTGTGCAAACCACACTGTAGTTGCTTATGTTTGAGGTGAAGGAGTCATGAATAATGGTGGTAAGGACAAAACCAGAAGGAAACATTGTGTCTTAGTTGCTGACACAACATAAGAAGTGGGCTTAACTAGCTGCCTTCTGGTCCTCCAGTAGCATCTGAAAATACAACTAAATCTCAAATTGGAAAACATTAATAATAAAAGATACATTAATAACAAAATACTAATTACAAATGGTATATATTTTGACCTTGTCAGGGCTTCTGCTTCTTTTCACTTCAATCTGACTGACCTGCATCTTGGATAGTTAGTCTTTATCCATTTGCTAAACTGACCGCTGGTGAAGACCATTTGCCGGGTGGGATAAAATGCTGTTTTTCATCAGCATGCAAAGGACACAGGCCCTGTGTCAGAGGTTTTTTTCTCATTCATTGTCTTAAGACCAACTGGGACTGGGAGGGTTCTAACACAGGGCTGGAAAGGAAGCAACAATTGCTCCCTAGTGCCCTTTTAGCATGAAAGGAATGGAGAATAAGCAAAAAGCATCTACATCTCTTGCAATCTGCACAGCCAAGTTAACAGCATTTTATGACCTGCAGTATTAAAAGAACTTGATAAATGTTGCAGAATCTTCATGAAGATATAGTCTTCACTGGTTGCTGGAAGATGATCATCTACTATATCGGGGTCATAACCAAGATTTTTTTCCCATATAGAAAGAAAACGTGAGATACCGTGTTCAAATAAAAATTTCTGCCTCTGCAAATTTTTTTTTTTTTGCAGAGGCAAAACAATTTTTGCTAGTGTTTGTCAAAAATTGAGTTAGATTTGCCAGCAGTGAGTGATGACTGACTGATAGGCAGGAAATGCTCTAGCTTCCCTCAAAGAACAACAACATGTAGAATATGAAGCACTAACAATATTTGTCACTGACAGACACAGTTGCTTTTGCTGGTATCTGGGAGCTGTGAGGGGGTTTAGGGTCTAAGTGCAAATTATTGGTCAGAGTTTTCTGTGCCCTGAAACAATTAGAGACAGACATAACATGAAACACAGAAACTTCAGTGTTAGATCCCTTGGTAATTGAGATGTAAATAACTTTTCTGGAACCTCAGCACATACCTATGTCCTGACTACAGGTTGTTTTTTATATGTTTCAAAATTACCTGAGCTGCCACTGCTCAGGGTTCTTCATGAAGAGCTGTCAAGACCGTGTTGGACTCAAATGGCTGATGTAAGCAGGGCTTGATGGTAACACCTTCTCCACGTGGCTCGTGTCTGAGCCCTGTTTAATCGTGCTGGTGCTTGTGAAGAAGGATGTGCTGAGCCAGCAATTGTCTGTGAGGGTCTTATGATTGTGGCTGTGACATTCTGTGTTGTTTGGGTGTTTTTTTCTAAGCCATTTGAATTTATACACGTGGAAATGTCAAAAGTACCATCCATCCTGAGTTAGACAAAACCAGACTAACAAGATGTGTCAGCAACCCATGTGGGTGAGGACAGGGCGATCACATGCTCAGCGTTTCAGTCTGGCAAGATGAGCATGACACCCTGTAAAACTCAGGGTGAAATAGTAATGTTTATGTTGGATGCAAGCAATCTGGATTACTGTATCACCCTGCAGATTTTTCTTTCCTCCTTCTTTCCTGCTGCGCTGTGTGCCTGGGCAGCACAGGCTGTTCTGGTGCGTCCCGTGGTACGGGGTGGCCAGGTTTTATGGTTCTGAATAAGGCTCATGATTGGATGTTTTTTTTTTTTTTAAAAAGTCATTATCAGTGCTAATTCTGCTTTTCACCAATCCTGCATCACAAGTTAGAAGCAATGTCCTTTGCACACTGTTGAAATATTTTAAAAGGAAACACGCAGAGGAAAAAAACCAGGTAAGCAGAGGCTGACAAATTTGATACCGATTCGTATTTCAGGTGGAATTTTGCTGTCTTTTCTCTTTGGAAATTGCCACAGGAGTTGAGAAAGATGGGTGGACTGACACAATTTAGATCTTTTTGTGCCTTGTTTAATTTCTTGGTATGAGTGAAAATCACCACCGAGAAGATTCTGCTACTGTGCAGGGAAAGCTACGGAGACTATTTTGATAGTTTTACCATCTTCTTTATATGCTGGGATCCCACAGACATTTAGGGAGTTCCACAGTTGTCTCACTAAAGTTTAACCCTTTCTTCTCCCCCTCAAAATTACATAATTTCTCTGAAATGTAGTTTACGATAATGATGGCAGTTTAAAAATAAGTGAAACATACTCATCTTTCTATTTATTTATTTATTTTTTACCAAGTGGAATGAGACTGAATTTTTAATGTCACCATTTTGTGGGGTGCTAATTGAATATTTTGTAACTGAATATGAACGTGTCCTTATTAGCAGACAGTATCTTGAATGTTGTAAAGGGTTGCCAGAATGTGTCTGCCAGTTAACTACCTTTCTTAAGAAAGGCAGGCACTACATAAAATGCTTATTTTTGTTTAGTGAGCCACACTGTGTAGTGCAGCACTTTCTTCCTGAAGCAGTTTCACGGTAGGTGAATGTACAGTGAGACGTGATCTCTCTAGCCCACGGTGTAAAGTGAAATAAAACCGTCAGACTTAGACTTAGCAAACAAAATGGAGAGGAACATATCGGTGACTGGAGCATGTGTCTAACTGAGCCAGATCTAAGATGATTCCTCATGTTTCAAGCTTTTTGTTTCTATGGATATCGATTAGCAAGATACAGAAATGATGCCAGCTTTTCTACAGTTGCCTGTGGTGGAGACCAGGTGTTCCACACTCCAATACTTGTTTCTCAGTTTAACAACTTCTGCAGTAGGACAAATATCCATGAGAACATTTTTTTTCAGGCAAACAAATGGAGAACGATAACTGGCACTTTTTATGAGGGGTATAGTAATGGCTAACGTTGTGCCAAATCCTTTAATAGTGGTAAAAAATGTCTGTGGGATAAATGTTTTCTGTGTAGGCAGGAAGAAAGATGATGCATTGGGTCCTTGGGGTAGTAACTGCCTGTGGTTCAGAGCAACTGAGTGTGCTGAGGGGAGGCCTTATTGAAAGTTGTTATTAAAATAGGAGTAACACACCTGTGGACTATTTGAATTACATTATTCTTTTCTGTTTGGATTATTGTCTCTGCGGACTAGACACTGTGTCCTTTGGACTGCTATTGTAAAGAGGAGCTTCCCCTGCTGCTTCTGTCTTTCACCATCATTGCCAGCTCCTGGTCATGAAAGGTCACCAGTGAGCTGCTACTCACAGGTGCCACCCCTCAACTGAGAAGGTTTTTTTGGTGTTATCTAAGCAAAGCTAGGTTTATTCCAACAAGTTGCATCAAGCTCCCTGTTACACTCTGCATTCTCAAAACCTCTTTAAAGCATAAAAGGCAGGATTTTGTCCTCGCTTGTGCCTATGCTCCTCAATGACTGGGTTGGGACCTGAGGCTGAGATGAGGCTGTTGTGGAATTTTACACCATTTTACTGCTCTGGCAAAAATTTAATTTCAGTGGCATTTTCAGTGAAGTATTTGGGTTGGTTTTGTGTTAGGAATGGATTATTTACACAACAGCTGGTCAGAAAGTAGAGCAGTAGCTGCACAGAAAATACTCTGGGGAGTGAAATTCACTGCCCGGTAAATGGATGCAACTCTGCTGGATTATGGAGGTTAATTCACTGGTGCCAGCAAATTTACTGAGGCCTTGTAGCTGTTAGTGGAGGCTATTTCTTAACCCAGGGTATCCTCTGAAAAGTCTGAGAAAACTATTTCCCCAAAATATGTTGCCTCCTTCGTGTGTATTTGCCAGTTTTATTCGTTCATGTTTTTACGTTTTCTGGTGGGTTTGTAAATATCACCATGTTTTGAATGCAGTGAGGAAATTTGAGCCTGAGCCTTTTCGAAATACCTGATTTATCTGATAAAACTTCAAATTTCATGAGGAATATACATGTAAACTATGTGACCTTTTCTTTGGTAATGCTAACCTTTCCCAAACCAAACAAAAAGTATGTAAGATGTAGGCTTTAAGTAAACTGCGTTTTAAAAGGTTCTACGTATGCCATGATGTAGCAGGACCAAGGAAACGTGTCTCCTCTCTTACAGAAATGTATTTTGAAATTATATATGTGGTGCTTTTAACTTCACCTTTTACTAGGACTGTTTGCAAAATGTGTGGGAGCCAGATAAACTTGCAGGATTTGCATGTCAAAAGTGAAGCAGTTGATTCAGCCTGGGGTGTGGGTGGCTGTATGGAGAGGGGAGAGAATGAATGAAATGGATAATATATAAGGGTAACTCAGCAGCTTTATACTTGTAGCTCTTGTGGGTCAGTAACTTACTTAATTCAGGAACATCTAGTAGCCAACCCCCCCTGAATCTCCCTGCCTCAACCACAGTGTGTTGAAATGTGGCTGGTGTCTTTGGTGTGTTCGTATTTGCTTGTTCAACAAATACATCGTGTAACTTCAGTTTCATGTTGTCTTGATTGGAGTATTATAAGGCTTTAGTACTACCAGGCTGAACTGTCATTACTGTCGCTGACAAAAATGATGCACTAATTTGGGCTTTTCTTACGGTCATTCTTATATTCTGTGTCTTGTACCTTGAAGGTACTAACTCTGAAGTTTTTGAAATTTCGTACCTGCCTAAGGTATTTCCTTCATGTGTCCACAGACTCAGGCATGCATGGTGTCCTGGTTTGAGGTTTTTGTTTTCATTTTAGTATTAATACTTCATTAAAGTAGTTTAGTTAATTCTAAACTCACAAATCTCCTTATCCTCTTCCTCTCCCTTTCTTTTTGGGGGGAACAAGGGCCATCTCCCAGTCTGGTTTTGGTAATTTTGACTGAAACCACAACACATGGGTACCTGTGTTTGTGTATAAAAAAACCCCCACAGAAACTCAGGAATGCTATGTAAATGATATATATTCTATCCGTTCATTGTTCTGCTTAGACATATTTTAGAGGTGTTCACTGATATTTATTTAAATATTCAGTGTGAACTGACTCTTGCTTTTCAGAACACTTTAATGTGAAAAGAGCCTTAAATATAAATTTCTCAAACTGAAGAACAAGAATAAGGTTCAGCTGCTGGCTCTATATCCCATTTTATGCTTTCATCAAAGATCAGGGTAGTACGTAAGTAGTGCCTGAAGCTGTATTCCTCTACATATGTTTCTTTTTTATAAAGTAATTGAAGTAATTTTAAAAACCACAACCTCTGAGAATTTTATGATAACCTCTTTGGGTAGGTGACTTAAATATAGGAAACATCCTTGTTGTTGAGTCGTAGAGTTTCAGGTCATCTGAAAAAACTTGGTGAATACTGTATATGCAGCTATATGTACATCAGGCTAGTTTTGACATTTCTTTTCTCTTCCACCACTCATTTCTTCTTTATGATTTTACCATGGTTGGCAGTAGATTTTTATGACTTACTTTTCTTGGGGGTTTTTTGGGTTTGGTTTTTTTTTTTGTTTGTTTGTTTTGTAACTAGGCACATTTAATTTCTTCTTTTAACTGCAAAGTACAAACTCAGCATAAAAAGAATAAATGGTGTGGTGGGCCTGTGCAGTGAAAGTAAATGACTCTTTGGTGTTTAGGCTAATACTCTGAAGAAAAGTAGCCTTTAATTGACTTGCTTCAAGTATTGATTAATATTTCCTTAGTGCTAACTGCTTGTAATAATTACATAAAGTGTCTTTTTGTAATTTGTATGGTTTTGCTTTCAATTATGAAAAAGAAAATTTGGTATGTTTATGTGGAATTTCTGAATGTCCTATTGACAAATTCTGGATTTTATGCAATTATGTGAGTGCATGGTAATTTTCTGGGGGAGTTGATACTGAATTGTAGATTATTCCTACACAGTTAGGATACTCGGGGATGTAGTTACACACATTTAAGGATCTGCAAAATTAAAGGTTAGCTTTTTCATGATATTTAAAAATACACCTTTTGTGGCATACCATACTAGTGAATTGCAGTACACAGGGAGTCCAAGTGAAGGTCCTTTCCTGAGATTGCTTTGAAGTCATGGTTTGTGGCAGTATTCTTTAAACAACAATTTTTAGCCCATCGTAATGAATTTGAGTGTCCAAGTTCAAATACATACATTACCATTCTGCATGTGGATTCCAGTTAATAGCCAAATATTAGTCATTTTGCCTCAATCGATAGCATGCTAAGAATTAAAAGAAAACCAGAAATTTGTCACGAATAGATAGTATGTCAAAGAGATGTGCTTATCAGCAGAATATGCGTATGAAAGGCTTGAACCAGCAAACTGTCCTGCACAGAGTCCTTAATCTAGTAATGTATTTTAAAATATACACACGTTTTTCTGGGTCAGAACATGACACTCAGTGTTAGTCTTGAACTGTATGAATGGATAATGGATGTGGTCCCAGTTCATTTGATGTTAGTCTTGAAAAGATCTCTACATCAAGGCCACCAAAACCTTTGCTGCTCATGTGTATGGATACTTGAGAATGAATAATCCTTTTGAAGTAAATGTGCTTAAATTTATGCTTATAACTTATATGCTTAAGTGGATCAAAGGATAATTCTAAAAAGAAAGTGTTTATTTTCTTTAATTAAAGATCATTCTTGTGACGTGCTAATAGCTGTTTTGTGGGGAAAACAGAAAGCCAGTAAAAGGGATATAAAATATAATAATTTTTCTCCCTTTCTTTTTTTCTCTCAGAGAACATGTAAAATATATTTTTCATTGGTGGTATTCCTTTGCTTATTCCTCATTCGTTGTTGGGAGACAAGTTAAACGTGTTTAACTGCAAGATGCTTTATATTTTTTTATTTTTTTTCTAGTGGAAAAACATCTTTTCATTTCCACTCATTGAAAAATGTTGCATTGTGCATGAAAGTAATGTGCAAAAAACGTATACTCAGAGGTGGCAATTTTATCACCAAAAGTGACACATACCGTTTGCCCAAACAGGTCTGAGATCCCACTGCGTTTTCAGAGTTGGCTGATTCATTATCACAAAAATATTTGTTACATATCATAGCAGGAGGAAAAAATCTTTGTCAGAGTGAAGACATTGTCAGTTGTGTTTTTCCAAATTTATCTTTTGTGTGGATCCTAGAAACCACACTTTTCCTCACTGCGTATTTGTATATAATAACCATGGAAGGAGATGTTACCGCTGTACAAAATAGGGTATCATCGTGGTTGAAATGAGTGGGAATTTTCTGTTGGATTTGTTAGAGGTAGGATTTCAGTCTGTCACCTGTGCTTGTGTCCTTTGGGACAGCTACAGTTTTGGCTTCCTTTGTTTGGAAGCTGAAGGACTGCGTTGGATGCAGTGAGAGGATCACCTGTTGAGAAAGAGGGATTTAAACACCGTGGGGCTGTTACTGTGAATTGACATTGAAAGGTGTTTGGAGGAAAAACAGCAGCGATGCTATTTTTGTGCTTTGTACTTTAATTACCAGGCAGTTTAAAATACACTTCTGGATAATCCTTAATACTTTAATTCTGTATTCCAGTCTCTCTGTTTTTGTGAAATTGTAATGTTTTGTCTGTGCTTTGAAAATGCTTTGCCAACAGGGAGGTGTTACTGAAAACTTAAGTAATAACAGAAATATTAAAATTTCCAAAGAAAGTAATAAAATGCTCCCAGACAAATCTTTAATGCTTTCTGCTTCATCCAGCAGAAGAGAGATCTTTGGGTTCATTAGTGCGTTTCATCTTCAGCAGTGGTTTATATACCTTAGCCTTTCTTCTTTACAGCCATTATTTTTTTTTTGGGGGGGGGGGGGGGGGGGGGATC
>VXBJ01001356.1:496004-515250 GCA_013400055.1 Nycticryphes semicollaris | reverse complement strand
GACATCTGCTTTCAGTTTGAACTCTCTCATGTCTGATTCTTGAGTCAGTGGAACACTGTGGTCGGTAGTCTTCCCTGTGTGCAGGAATGGTATGAGATTTGTCTTTAATAGTTGGTTAGAAAATACAACTAGAAGGAAAAGAGACACATTTTTTTTCTGGGGGGAAAAGATGCACTTGTGTAAATAAAATGCATAGGAAGGACTCCAAGTCCATTTGCTTATCCTTAGAAGCAGGAAGCCAATGCCAAACTCCATTGCTATGTGCTATACCTAGAGTAAAATGAATAATAATAATAAAAAAACCTCTAAAACCTGAATAAAACCATATTATTCTGCAGTATAACACTGCTGTAAATGTTTTCTAGTGCTCTATAGCTTTCCAGTCAGCTAGAAAAAATAATTCTCCCTTTACAGAAAATACTCATGCGTTTGTTGCTAAACAGACTTCACTATTGCAATAGTAAGGATCATTGGTGTAGAAGTCATGAAACTGTATGAATATTTATTTGCGTGTGCTAGTTTCCTGTTCTACTGGTGCATCTCGATGTGTTTATTGAAGGTTTCTTTGACCAAAAAAAAAATCTTCAAGGAACATTGTTTGAACATAAATTTCCAGTTGGGGGGAGAGAAAGGCATTATTTTCATAATGAAAATGTCATCTTTCCCCTTGAACTGAGGTGCTGTGTAAAAGAATAAAAGCACTTTTGCTTATTTGATCTTCCAGGAGCAAATCTATGATCTGCCGTTGCAGAGTTTGGGGGTTGATCATCTATGAGCCCAGTTGCACAGAGGAGAAGAGACTTTTTTTTTCTTTGCATGTGAACCAAAGCACTTGTGTGCAATCTTGTAGGAAGTTTACTGGGCTAATACTAAGAGGTGAATGCCAAGATACATAAGCGTGTACAGAAGAACAGGACCAAGTTGGACTCGGCAGTGCTACGTTTATGGTTGGTCTTTTCCAACCAAAATTATTCTGGTTCATCTGTAAGAGACTGATTTCACTGGCAATGTTCACCCTTCATTCTGATGTCCCAGCAGTTTGGACTATACTGAAGATAGTTTCTGAGATTGGTCTGAGACACCTTTTCGTTTTCCTGCTGAACCTTTATTGAGATTCATGCTTTGCTGAGCTCCTAGGTTTGTCTTTTGGGTGGTGATGAACTTAAATACCTGGGCTGCTTCCCCAGTACTGTGTAACACTGTTGCGGGTGGAGTGATTAATTTCACTCCTGTGAGAGAAGTAGTGAAATATTCGTTAAGGTGAAACAGTGATTTAACAAAATTAGTGGTAAATATGACAGTTTTATGAGGTTTGATGGCAAGGTACACTTGACTATTTACTGCATAGAGGACAGGGTTAGACAAGCTGTCAGGGAGACCCTCCTGTTGAGTCAACAAGGTTCATAAAGGACCCCCTTGCTTTCTAAACTTCTTAGAGAGGAGTCCAGGTACGGCTGGATCCAGTCCTAGTCCCAGACTTGGTCAACGGTTTATGTCTAATGTATTATATATATGCAATCAATCCTTTGTATCACTTAGCTAAGATTTTGAAGTTTAGCATGCTGTTAGTCACTTACTGAGGACCTGTTGCGGCAAGGAATCTCTCAACCTCAAGGTGTAGAACCTTAAGTGAGTCTCCTCACTCAAGGGGAGATCCTGGCGTGCAGCCTGCTGCAATGCAATGCAGGAGAGCTCAAAGGGCTCTTGGTCTCTCCGCTATTTATAGAGTAAGAAAATTGACCTATAGTCATATTCTCATGGGAACAAAATATCTAGGTCTCCACTCAAGACAGTGTTTTGTCTGTGTTGCCAGCCATCCCCCACAGTCTAGGTGCAACTCATTGCAACTCCCACTGATGGTTATGGCTTGAGCAGGAGCTGGTGGTGGGGGTACCATCTTTTTGGAAAGCACCCTGCCACAAACACAGAGCATTTGCCATTCGTTTGCTGTCTGACCTAAGCAGGTACTGCTTGCTTTCCACATGAGCACCCTTCAGCTTTCCTTAAGCTATGGGCATCATCTGGTAGAGAGAAATAAACAGTTTTTACATTAGATTCTGCATTCAGCTGTCAGCATCATGTTTTACCTCTTTCTAAAACTGAGTTTGGAATGTGGTTTTATATAATTGATCCTTTTTGTGGTAATCCAAGGTTGCAATGAACTAAGGAAGTTATGGGAAGAATTTGAATCTTCAAGGCAAAGTGAAAAAGACAGATAGGCAAACATGTAGAACATATTGCCATGGAAGCTGTATTCAATTGGTGACGGTGAGAACTCCAGGTTGATTAATGTTTCTCCACAAGATGTTTTATTAAACAAAAAATGAAAACAAAAAGTGAACATTGCAAAATGTTACATGGTAAATAGGGATTGGGCTATGGTGCTGCAAGATGTGAGCTAATATTTGCCTGCTCAAGGAAATATTAACAAAATGTCACTTTGATTAGAGAAAAGAACAACTTAAAGGTCTAGTGCTTCCTTCATTTGCTTCTTTATGCACTGAATAGACTGTGCAAGCATAATTTGAGTTTCAAAATAATGATTTGTTTTGAAATGGTTCTCATTTTTATTCATTAAAAGTAAAATTAGGGTATTTAAACTTAGGAATAAGCAAAAATCCATGGAGTGAATTTCTTTGAAACTGCTTTAGGTCTCAGATCGTTCTGCAAGTATTTTAATTTTTTGGTGAAGTGTTTTAATAAACATAATAAAAATAAGCATTTATATATTATTATTTGTAGTTATATTAAAATAAGGTATTTGCTTTTAAAAAGGCATTTTTTCTAGTAACATAAGTAACACTAAACCCCTAATTTATACAATATTTTGTATTTCCTTTTATTACACTAACCTTGATGTCCTTGCATGTTATTAGTCTTTTTTTAATGGCTTCATAACATTTCATTGTTGTTTTCCGTTAACAATCTTCAGCTCTTGCAGTGTGTCTCTTTTGTTGTTGTTGTTATTGTTTGATTTTTATTTTAACAGGAAGAAAAGGAGCGAGAAAATAATGATCAAACAGTTCAAAACACACTATTTCCCATGTTCATTGGGGCAGAGGTCCTTCTCATCTACATTGTCTGTGACTGTGTCTGTTTTTTTCTACTTCGAGGCAATAAACTCTGTAGCAGTGAAATGCAGGGTAACCTTCCTCTTGGGGATGTTGGTTAGAAATATGTTATTGTCCTGAAGTTGAAGAATTTGTATTACATTCGAAGCTTCTGTTTATATTTAATTGCATACTATTAGAAAGTGAGTATGCTTGTCGTTTCCACAAATACCTGATTTAATCCTGTAATCAGTTGTCTAAATAGCAT
Source organism: Nycticryphes semicollaris (assembly GCA_013400055.1). Lineage (NCBI taxonomy): Eukaryota > Metazoa > Chordata > Aves > Charadriiformes > Rostratulidae > Nycticryphes > Nycticryphes semicollaris. The sequence continues at coordinate 511,932 of VXBJ01001356.1, read as the reverse complement.
TGTGTGGAAATTGAATTCACAGCCTAATTTTGCATTGTGTAAATAAAGTCTTTATCACTCCATAATTGTGATGAATGTTGTGGTTTTCTTGAGAAGAGGCAAACAGAAGTTACCCACTGGGATATGCCCTCACCTGTATCTGTCCTTGCTACTGCTGTTCATGTTGTTTCCACAATGTCTGTGTTTCTTTGAGTTCTGCTGTGCTGCGTGTTCCTTGTCTCTCCTTCACACCTGTGTAGTTGATCCGTGTTGTTGGAAGACTGGAGCCCAAGACATATGTACATAATATGTATTCTGATTTTACTCTACTCTGCAGTTGGCCTGGTTTGTAGTATGAAGGAGCATGCCTGGCAGTACTGGGCAGGGACTGCTCTGTTTCAGCAGCTTAATGGGCGCTGATTGCTGTAGTTTGCACCCAGCACTATGTCCAGCAATAGCTCCAAAATTTCCTGAAAAGATTCAACTGTTGATTCACTTGAGATGTCAGAAAGCTTTTTCCACTGGAGATTCTGTGCATGTGATTTGTCATCCCACGGCTTTTCCGTGCTTTCTCCTTCCTGCTCCTGAATAGCAGAGGCTCTCTAAACCATTCCCCCTCTTCTATCTCACCTGTTCTTCTTTTTTTCTTTTTCTCTCCCTGTTACTTTTCTTTCATTTATTTTTGTTTCCTGTTTTCTGCCATCTTTTATCCTTGTTTATTTTTCCTTGTTATTGAGTTGCCTATTTAGACAGGTGTTATAAATAAGTTGTGCTATAATGATGGTGAAGACACACTAAATAAGATGTATGCTGGGTGTTATCTGGACATAATTGATGCCTTCTTTTTCCCCCCACCAGTACAACAATAGCAGAGTGTATGGGTGAACTGCTGCATCTACATAGAGTCAAGAGGAAAAATGCCAAAAAGGGACTGAAAAGGTCATTTTAGCTAGTGTTATTCAGTTGTGGTTCGTGAATCACTGCTGGTCCATAAATCGCTACAGAATAGTCTTTGAAACAATTGTAAAGTGCCCCAGGCACACACATGCTCCCGCACGCGCAGCAGGATTTGGGTCTGAGTAGGTGGGCAGCCATAGGCAGCGTTTGGATCCCAGCTGCTCTCCAAGCCTCGTTAAAAGGTTTATCGCTGTCCGGTTGTGGTGTTTAATTCGAATATTAAGTGTCTTTGTTCTCAACCTCACAGGACGCCAATACAATATTTAACCCTTGTGCTTGCTTGCTTAAGGAAGTCACTGTCCCTGGCTTGCAGTCCAGATCTACTGCAGTGAGTTAGGGGCTGCTTTCCATGCCTAGCAACCTGTCTGCTGATGGAATAGTTTTAGATGCCCGAGTCCCATAAACCCAAGTTTTACAAGTTTCCTTTGGAGTCTGATGTTTCATTTCAATCCATGCTTGGCTAATAATGTTTTTCCTTACCCTGGTCTGACAATTGTTTTCCAACATTTTTCATGTTTGCTGTCAAGCTGCTGCTGGTGGTCGTAATGATCAGTTTTGTGTGTGTGTTCTGACACCTACCTTCTGTATGGGAGTGTGAAGCTTTTGGTAGTAAACCTGACAACAAGAGTCCAATTTTGAACTTGTAGTCTTGGAATACGGCATGCTTAATGAGATCAGGGCTAATACTTTCGTAGGGGGATGCATTAGAAATCTCAGAAATTACGTGCTAAATTCTTTCTGATGAGCATGTCCAAATACCTTGTGTTCTGATTGGTTTTGTGCTATAGTTAAATTTTGGTAATTTTCCATTACACATTTGTGATGCAAATTGGAAGTGCTTACTCTAACGTATGTAAATGAGAGGGCATTTTAAGGAAAAGGCATTGGATATTTTGGAAAAATATGACTTCAGGTATATTTGCTTGTAATTCAAGTATGATAAAATCCTTCCAACTATCTGACCCATTTGGTTGAAACAAGAACAGTAGGAGTAACAATCACCCAGCGGCAAATAATTAGCACAGATTTCAGTCCAGTTAGGATCTGGCAAAGAAACAGATACCTACAGAAGTCCTGTGCTGTGTGTAAGTAGCAACTGTAATAGCAGGTAGCGCTACTAATGAAAGAGTTGCAGGACAAAGTAGTTCCTGCAGAGTGGCTGGAAGGTGATTTTCACTGTGTTGAAGAGGTATCCTAGAGAATGAGGTCAACTGGTACAAATTCTACTACCTATGGTTCCCCTCCTCCCCTGCTATTTGGTAAGGAATAAAAGCCAACCCCCCTGCTGCCCCCTTCCAAGAAGAGGAGTAATCCAACAATATTAAGAAAGAAGACAGCCATGAACAAATCCAGGTATTCTTGTTTTTATCCTTTCAAGGAAAATACTTTCTGATAAAGGCCAAAAATGTAATTAAAATTCTTGATATCCGAAATGCCAAGGAGCTGATAAGGAGCCCTTTTAGTAAACATTTCCCCTTAGGACCCACAAAGGAATCTGGCATTGCTCTCCACTCTGCTTTGGGACAACGCCATTAAAGTAGAACAGGAGCTTCTGAATAAAACAAGCAATGCATGAAGCCTTACAGGTTTGAGGAAGAAAAATCTGTTTCATATTCATTTCCCCAATGTCTATGGAGCAGAAGCTTTGCTCACAAAAGAAACTGTTATACCAACTGCACAAACGGGGAAATTTGTTCTAGGAAATAAATAGATAAATACGTAGAAGTTCTCAGGAGAAATCGTGTGGTATCAGCTACATGCCAGGCATCGTTAGATTCTGCGTGGTTTTTTCAGGGCTCTGAGCCTGAAGACCACAGCCACAACACACCAGAACGAATGTGCCTCGGCAGTACTGGTATTGGTCAAGTGGGCTTCACAAATCTGTGCTTTGTAAACTGGGGTTTTGTTAGTGGTCTTACATGCATCAAGGTGGTGTGCCCCAGAGCAGAACAGGATTTTTATGGCTTGGTCCTCCCAGGTAGCTGTGTCCACTGGCAGTGAACTCACATCAGCACAGGTGGTTGAATCTTAGTATTGGCTTAACTGTGAGTAAAAAATTTTTAAAACCTTCAGCCTAATATTCAACCATGTTTCAGGAAAGAGGTAGAAATCTCATTGAGAAGTTCCAACAAATTTCTTACGTTATGGAGGCTGAGTAGAGCAAAGAGGTACAAACTAATACATCTTTAGGGTAGTCATTAAAATAACTTGTTGTATTTGAAGGCCTGACATCTGGCAAATGTGGGCTAGCAGTCAGCATGTATGTAGCTCTGAACTTGCCACAGCACACAGTAGCTTGCCACAATAAGCCTCGAGTGTGATAGGGTGGAAGAGCGTCAGTAGCAGAGAAAGGGGTAGAGGGGAGAGTGTGCTGGGATTTGAGGAAGGGAATTCTTCATCAGTGGGGAAGCAAACTCCGCTGTTTCTGCTGCTGCTGTTGCAGCTGCTTGCATTATGCCTACAGCTGCTGTCCTGCTGTGTCAGTTGTACATTCCACCCTTATCGCTGTTAAAAAGACAGAATCTGCCTTTATCATAGGTCTCGGGGAGGAAAATATCTTTCCTCTTTCAATTTTGGTCTCTTTTCTTTAAATTGTTTTTTAATCTAGCTGCAATTTAGAAGCAAGGGTTGAATTCAGACCATTGTGTTGTGTTTATTGTATATGAAAAATTGTACAAAGGGAGTAAAGTCAAACTTGTCTTGGAAAAAGGCACTAGTCAGACCGCTCTAAGTGCGTGTGTTACAAATATTCCTTAATTACCGTATATGTGTGTGATATATATTGCTGTATGTAGCCCCCACCTTTCCCTCACTTTGGTATTCAGTGCAAAGATGAATAGTGATTACTTCCAGAGGAGTTAGTTAATGTTCTTTTTCTTCTCTTTGTTCAGGTTGTGGCCAGTGCCTCATTATTCAAATAGTGCTCTTCAAATTTAGAATTACTCATTTTCTAATGAATTCTGTGAGCCCTCATTGCCATGTTGTCTGACTACTTAACAGTATTTTATGAGGCTAGGTAAAACTCTTATCGTTTACGTTGTATAGGTGGCTAACTGAGGAACCGACAGCTTAAAATCAACATTTTCTACTATTTTTTGAGGCCACTGCTGAGACAGTCGTCCATGCTGTTTATCAGATGGCAGCTGTAGGTAAAAGTTTCATTGCTGCTGCATTCAGGCTTTGGCAGAGTGCTGGGAGTCCCTGCAGGCAGCTGGTTTCAGGCTTTGGGAAAATGAGATGGAGACTGGATAGGACAGGATCTTGCTTGAAGCTGGGATGCAGGGATTTCTTTGGGGGTGGGGGAAGAATGAAGGGTTACCCTGAAGATTGTGGTGCAGGGTGGCAGGAGGACCAACACACGGATATTCACTCTGGAGTCCTTCCTCCTGTAGCCTTCAGATCTTGTCTCATAGATGTTCATGGGTTATACTGGCTCCCCTTCCATGGGTTCCCATTCTGTGTGACAAGTACATGCTCTTCATTTTCTGCTTTCTAACAGTAGCTCCTTACAAGCTCTCTAGCTTTTTTTCCCCTCCTCACTAATTCGTTTGCTCATTGTTTCCCAGTTTTCTGAGCTTCTGCTCCTGCAGAACTCTTAGGACCCTTGCTCTAATCTGAATGTTTGAGTTCTGTTACAGCACCATTTGTCTCATGGACAAAACAGGTTCCCCCATGTTCCTTTTAGCTCCTGATCTATTATCCACCGCTGAAGAAGACATGTTCTGTCTTTGTCCCTGTAGTCCCAGGCTGACAGGAATGGGTGACCCATTCCAGGCTTGGGTTCGCTTGCCAGATTTGTCTGTAGATGGTGGTTCTGTGGACAAGCTTCCCAAAAGCATCAACAAAACGAATGGACTCTGTGAAAATACTAGTTTCTAAACTTGATTAGGGCTTTAATGGATATGTGCAAATTAAGATCTGTGAGGTGTCTGGCTGATCTGTCAGTTGTTGCTGTGTAGGTTCTGAGCTCTGTGGAAAGTCTACCCAATCTGTAGAACAGAGCCCTCTCTGCTGGGCTTCAAATCCCTGAGCTGCAAATGTAATATCTAAAGTCTTCAAAAGAAACAGTTGCCTGAAAAGAAGTTTAGTGTCATGTAAAGCATTCAATTTCCTTCAGAATGTCTATTAAAAATAAAAATAGAAGGAATTTGTCATTTAAGCCTGAATGTGGTATCAATGAGAAATTTCAGTTTGCCTGTTAAAATCCCGCAAAGCAAGAGGCATGCAAAAAACAGTGTCAGTTTTAATCATTTGCACTGATATCAACTAGAATAAATACATATATAAATGTTACAATCAGGAAAGTTTTTGTCTCTAGCTAAGGGTGGATTGTCTTCTGCCACCTGAGGAGGTTATACTCGTGGCCTCAGTCCCTGGTTCCCAGAGGGAGAGATGAGATAAGACCTGGTGTGTCATTTCACAGAAAATAAATGAGCAAAAAGGGTATTTGTTTTTACAGCATCATTAACGGAACTCTCTGAATGCATACGTCTTAGTAGTGCATTTGACAGTATTTAGTATGAATTAAGTTCAAGGCTAGTATGCCTTGCACTGCTGCATTTGTTTTCAAATAGTGCTTTTTTGCAAAAATGATCTTTCAGGTTCTCTAGGAACTTAAGGGTCTGTTGGAAAGTTGAAATAAAGAAGAGCTTGGTAATGGATGCAGGTTAGGGTAATGAAAACATCCATTTTGTTTTGCTGTAGTCTTTTTCATCCTACCTATTATTTGTGCAGGTGAAAGTGTTTCATCATATTGCAAAGCAGAACTTTTCAGGGTGCTCTTTATATGCACTGCGGTGATGTAGGATGGTTAAGCAGTTTCCTCACGGAGGGAAAAAATATGCAGTACATAAGATTCTTGAGAAAAACTTGTTTGTTGAAATTTTGTTTTGGATTCTACACTCTGTATGAGGTGGCGCATTTGTTTTTCTTGGTTATTGCTTATTTTGTGCAACATGTTGTTTGATTAATAGATTTTAAAACTAGCATTCAGAAATTGGAGGGGGTGCAAAAAGAAAAAGCTTATTGTACAACTCCTACATGATGTTTTTGAAAAACTGTAATTTTAACAAATTACTAGATGAACGAAAATAAAAATGTAAAAAGGCCATGCTGCTGTAAAAAACAGGTTTAGCATTTCTGAAAAGTATAGTTATAAATATTTTGAAAATCAAGCACTTTGAAAAACGCAGTGCAGGTCTGATGTCAGGCAGCCCGCATGTGGTAACATTTTATATTAACAGACATAGTGGGTTAAGGGCTCAGCACAGATTGTCTTAATTTCCTAATGATGTTAAAGCAGTTTTAGCATGCGTTATTTGCTTCCGTAACAAGCATCATAAGCCTTGTCTGTCTTAATTTTTCTCTCGGTATTTTAAGTGCTTTCTTCCACCTGCTGATACTGAGCACTGCTACAATCCTGGGGGAGGGTGCTGCTCAGGAATACAGCTGATTTAGACCATGCACAGGTATTTTTATATGAGAGCTGGCTGCTGGCTTGAGCTTTGGCTGTCATCCTTGCTTACTGCTGGTGATTTGAGAGTAGACAAGCTGCAAACTCAGCTGGACTTGGGTTTGCATTTATAGGCTGCAACTGGATTGCTGTGTTCTTGGACTGCCAGACAACTCTTCTGCTTGCTCAGAGTTTACAGAGCGAGTTACTTGGCCATATTAGGTTTAATTTTTGTAATGGCTAAGTGACAGGTTCTGTTTCTAACATTTAGATCTGTCCTTTGGGCAGGCTTTCTTCTGTTGTTCTCTTCCAAATCCTCTTACCCGTGCTTCTGCTGGGCTTGCATTCATTCACCTGTCAGTCTCTGCTTCTGCTAGGATCTGTTTCAGAAATTCAAATATTCATTGGTCCCTTTCCTTCAGGAAAAATAGCTTTAATGAAATTCTTGTTTTTAACTAACTTTGATTTTTGTAATTTCCATCATACTATTAGAGACAACACTCTACAGTAATACCTTACTAATTCTTCCCCGTCTTTTGTAGTTTTCCCCTTTCAGTAAGGGAAAGATTAATAAAGTTGTTCTTCTGGTTTCTTTCATTTTAAGCAATTAAAGATTATCTGTATGCCACTTAAAAAGAAAAATACAGATCACAAGCTTTTAAACCACATTTTACCAGGGTGGGTTTATTTCCAGTTATGCTGCTTTTTGACTTAGCACGTGGCAAAAGTTCATATTTTATGGAAACAAGCAGCAGAAACCTATCTAAGTAATAGAGGCACCTTTATGTTTTAATATATGTACTGGTTGGGTATGCTGAATTGGTTTTAATTGTGGACATGTACATCACATTGTTGCTCTCGCATTCTCTCTATATGAGAGAAGAAATCCGTGTTTTCAGGTGACTTGGGAAGACGAGGTTTGGCTGATATCTCCAAGAAGAGATGCCATTTTCCTGCTTTGCATCTAGGATTCATCAGGAGCTGCATCTGAGAGTAAGATCTTACTAAAACAGTAGCTAGTGCTACATGTTGATAAGGTTTATTCCTACATATTCTGAAATCAATTGCATACCGTTCATGGAAGCTAACCTAATCTCAAGGACAGTATGGTTCATTAATTCCTAGCTATTTCTAGCATCACATTTAGTGCTAGAGACTGCAAATGAAACATTTCAATGTTGTTAACACCATGGGTAGATTTCCCACTTCTGGGCAATACTTTGTCACTTTGCTTGTGTATGTTTTCTATTGTTTGTTTACTTTTCTTAAACTCACAATTCTGTTAGGAAGTAAATTGTCAAGAATACAGCTGGCTGAAGTTTTATGCTGGAACTGCAACGTAAAATGGGATTTTGACTATGCAGACACACATGCACACACAAAAATATATGTGCATATAAAAATTATTGCTAAAAAAAAGGTGCTTCCCAGTTGAATTTTTTTTATTATTATTTTTTAGCTGGAAACATAATTCAACAGAAAATACAGCATCAGCAAGCTGTATCTGCATTTTAGGATGAGGTGAACATGCTGTGTCATAAAGGAATGATTCTGTGCTTCCAGTGATGTTTATTAGCTGAGTCTCAGTGCTAACTGTTGCCACAGCTTCCTCTGCTCTGCTTTGAGGTGCTACATGGTCTCATGATTCCCACTTCCCCCTGCCTTCCATGTACGCTGCAAAGCCATTTATTTTCACTGTTAGTTTGGGTGAAGGAAATACTTGTTAAAGATTCCACCCTGCTTGTGTCTTTTATTTGAGCTGTTACAGATGATCTACTGTTTTTAACCATCTGAGAAAAAGGTGGAAGTCTAGACGAGGGTAGTGTAAAGAGTGTCCAAACCAGGTGCAACGTTGTTGTGACCCATAGGTGCTCCTTTATCATGCTGAAAGTCCTGTCTGTCACTTCAGGAGAGTTAGAAATTGGCCTGTCCTGGGTTTCTGCGTGTCTGCAATAGTGCATAGTAATTCTGTTTCCTTGTTATCTGTGTTTGCATTGGAGGGCTTTGGAAGATGGTTTGTCCCGGGATAGACTCAAGGATTGTACATGTCAAGAATCCCACTTCTGTGGAGCTCTGGAAGATCTGGGCCCGTTCTGGAAGTTAGTTTCTCCCAGCTGCCCACTGGATCTTAAGCGTGGTGAGCTGCAGTTTGTATCACAGGGCTTTTCTTCAGTTGGGATTTAGAGCGTTTTGTTCTGGTTTCCTTGAAAAATAAATAAATACATCTGATTTTGTCAAAGTTCTATGATGAGTATCCTCGTTTATCTTTTGTATTTTAAAAATATCTTAATGCTATTTTGCCTTGAATTTTTGGAAGTCACAGTGGATTGCGTTTGTTGAAGTCTCTTATTATGTATGCTTATTGTCTTCTCATGCACTAGAGCTCTTACTTGACCAGACTCGATGTCTGTTTGTTGAAAGCTGTTGTCAATCAGTAGCCATTGTCTTGTAGATTTCTTCTTTGAAATACTGTCAGTGAGTTTAGTGAGTGCATATTTACTGTTTGAAATACTTTATTATTTTTTTTTCCTTCCCCATTTCTTTGTTGCTTATTTACTTGCAGGCATTTGCATTGTCTGACTTCGTTGAACTTGAGTTTGGATTTGCTGATTTTGTGTCTTTGGTCTAGACTCTGTCTTTTTAAGTAACAGTAGCAAAGTGCTGTACTGATGACTGGGTTTCTGTCTCCAGTACTAGCAAATAGTCTCTGCTGCTTCCTGAAGCTTTGCCTGAGGTGGATGAATATAATTGCAACATTTTAGATAATTGTTTGAAGTTTATACTGTTCTTTTTTTACCTCAGTGGAGAACTGTTTAAAAATGAGCTGGATGAAATTCCACCTCTCCTCTCTCTGACACTGTGGTAGATGATTGGGGTTTTAAGCGTTTCTTGGAACAGATACAGTTTATGTCACGGTGCTTGACTAAAGTTGGATAGATTTCCTGGAGAAGGAGGCGTGTCTCCCATAAGCGTGTGTGTGAGGAGGTACAGGCTGGATTTCATCTGTCACGCAGGTGGTCAGGCTCACATGAGGCAGATGTTTTGGTGGAATTAATGAATCGTGAATTTTGGTTCCACTGTCAGAGTCAGCTGGTGTTCATTCAGCTGTTTATAGAGTTAATTTTTATCTTGCTGTCCAGTAGTTGTACTACAAGGGCTATGAGCAACATGAGGTGTTTAACCATTGATTGTGTGGGGAGAGAGCAGAATTGTATCATAGAATCATAAAATGGTTTGGGTTGGAAGGGACATTTAAGGACATCTAGTCCAACCCCCCTGCAGTGAGCAGGCATATCTTCAGCTAGACCAGGTTGCTCAGAGCCCCCTCTGACCTGACCTTGAATGTTTCCAGGGATGGGGCATCTACCCACCTCCCTTGGCAACCTCTTCCAGTGTTTGACCACCTTCATTGTAAAAAATTTCTTCCATGTATCTAGTCTAAGCCTACCATTACCCCATGTCCTGTTGTAACAGGTCCTGCTAAAAGGTTTGTCCCCATCTTTCTTACACGCCCCTTTTATGTCCTGAAAAGCCTCCTTTAAGCACTGAAATGTGTGCTGTGGGCAGTACTCGAGGTGCAGGCCCACAGTGGGTTTATCACCAGTGTTAAGCTTGTCCCTTATTTTGTTCTCTCTTCTCCATAATTCCTTATAACCTGCTGGTTTGTTTAGACAGATAAGCATTTTAGCTGATGGTTGCCTGGAAACATGTATTTTACATTGGAGGCAAATAAGTCATACCAGGTCCAGCAGCCCTTGGAGACCCGCTCTAAACTCCTCACTCCCAGAGCGGTTCTGCTCCCTAGCTTGGTCTCTGCTAGTACTTGCACGCTCATAAACCCGATCTGATGCCCCAAATGTCCTTTCCCTTCATGCTGTCCTATGTACCACACCCTGAGGCAGCAACCCTCCTTTAGTCTGAAAGGTGACTTACCTTGCTGGGCTCCACACCTGGACGCTGGAGCTGAGGGTCTCCTGGGACCTAGAGTGTTTATCAACAAAAGTCCTTGGTTTGGAATCCTGCCTGCTGCTGTGCTTCTGCTCCTCTGGGTTTGTGGAGATGGGCTTTTGATGGGCTGCCAGTCTTGGGTGCTGTCTGGAGGTAAATTATTTGTGTAGTTGAAATACGATGATAATCTCAAAACTATATTCCCAAGTGGTAATGGTTAGATCAGAGCCCGTTATTTCACCTGTGACAACAAGATTTATTTTTTTCTACGTGCATGACCTTTCATAAATGTAACTCTTTAATGTAATCACCCCATATTTTCACTTTCCTTTTACTTTACTTTTTCATACTTTTAATAAGAATATATTGAGTAGCACGGGTCTTATCAGTAGTTGTGCAGGCCTGCGTTGACTTCCTTGGGACAGCTGATCATCACCCATCTCTTTGTATTTTTTAAAGTTATTTTTCTGTGCAAGAGTAAATTAGGTACTGTTTCTAATTAGCAAATGCAGAAGTTGTCTCTATTTTCAGGATTTTGACTGCTGTAGTATTAGGCTTGATATTAGCAATGAAGCTTCTGTCACTTTCTTTTGGAAATTGTTTCATACTCTAATACCTTTTTTGGTCAGAATTCATGTACTCAACAGTTTTATTCTACCATTCATAATAATATCCCCAACCCTTGTAATTTTCTGAATTAATCCTGTCATTCTTCAATATAAGGAGGTTTCTATGCACCTGTGTTAAGCACATGAAATATATTCAGCTTTTCTGACTTTTCCTTATAAATTCAGGGCTTCTCTTGCTTTTCCTGTCTTAAGGGCTTCCCTCCAGGATCCAGCAGAACTGAGTATCATGTTCCATCTCTATTCTTTTCCATTTGCAAGAAACGTGTCTCAGATCAGTAGTACACAATGCCCCACACTGGTTTTTTGACAACTCTGAGGGCTCCCATTTGGTAAACTTTGTTTTGAATGTTGGTTTTTAAATAAATCATATAAACTGTTTCATAGTGTATGCTAATTGTGAAAAGGTATTGCTTTCTTTTTCAGCAAATTGTTACGGTAGGCTTCATAACCATATAAACAAATAATTCACGCATGCTTCCTTACTTACCTTAACCATAGTAAATTTTACAATTTTTTTCCTTCCTGATACTTTCTACAAGTGTTTCTGTCTTAAGTAAAAATAAAATAATTTTGTGGTTTGCATTATAATTTTCTCCTTTATGAGCACGCCCAGTTCTGATCATCTTCCTGAATTATTTTTGCAGAACGTCATCATTCCGTATCAGATCCTATTCCATCTTCATCTCAGATTCCATCTTCATATCAGATCATAGATTAGTTTGGGTCAGAAGGGACCTTTAAAGGTCATCTGGTCTAAGCTCCCTGCAATGAGCCGGGACATCTTCAACTAGACCAGGTTGCCCAGAGACCCCTCTGACCTGACCTTGAATGTTTCCAGGGATGGGGCATCTTTAACCTCTCTGGGCAACCTCTTCCAGTGTTTCACCACCTTCATTGTAAAATATTTCTTTCATAATATCTAGTCTAAGTTTACCCTTGTTAGTTTAAAAGTATTACCCCTTGTCCTGTGACAACAGGCCCTGCTAAGTGCTTGTCCCTGTCTCTGGAAACGGTTTGTTCTTATCTCCAATCATTCCGCTTGATTTTCTTCTGGTTTTAAGAATATTCTTTATCAAGATTTTTGTATTTCTGTAGTGCATCTGCAGTTTCTGGTCAGTCTTTCCTGAAGTCCTGCAAGCACCACTGTGGGAACAGCAGCAGGGCAGTGAATAACCTGACGGGCTGATGCACTGCTGCAGGGGCTGGCACCAAAAGCTTTGCTGGGTTAAAGTCCTTTGGACAAAAACATTCATAAAGGAGATGTTTCTTTTTTCCTAACCGCAGGCTACTAGTGATTGGTTCCTGTCTGGAGTTTTTGTCATTGGGGATGGGGTGAGAAACGCTTGCTCTCTGCCAGAATCGAGCTGGGGAATTAACATGTTCTAGTATAGGGATTCTATAAAATTTTGCCTGGGGCTCTGGAAATAATTGCTGATTAAACTTATTATAGCGGTTCTGCTAGGCTGGCTGAGTTATCTGTCATTTTGTTGTGCCAACATAAACTTTGTAGCTCTCCTGGTTCAGTTACTAAAGCTGGAGCACTTGTCAAGCTGAAAAGGAATAGTGTGCCCTCACGCTATGTTTGCTGTGCTCTGTAAGGAAAGTGGAAGAGTTCAGACTCATCTGCATCTCAGGTCACCAGTCTTCACACCTGTGCCCAGTCCCTCAGAATTACTATTTTTTTCACTTTCATAAGCAAGAACTGTTCTTTCTGCCATTATTGAGCGTTGGGTTTTTGTCTGGATCAAGCTTGTCTGCCTCAGCTTTGCATCTTTTAAATAGAAAGCTCTTGTCTGCAGTCCTGTGGAGCTCTGTTCTAAAACATGAAAGTTTGTCGTCATGGATAGAGATAAAGGAGGGGTTTTGAATGAAATGAGATTGTGTAAGTCAAGAAGTTTTGCAGAAGTGGGTTGATTTGGATAAGCACCTACAGAACGGGAGGTAGATTCATTACAGGCTCTCCTCATGGGTGGCTTTGTGGGCCTGGGCAGCTTTTGCCACCTTACAACTGGTTTGGTAGGTAACGTGGAGCCTGTGAATGCAGGGATGGAGCATCTGTCTCCTTATGTGTGTAGTGAAAAACATGCTAGGCTGGTGATTATTGCTTGGAAGCTTTGGGCAAGACCAAGCTCTCTCTGTGTCCCACACGTGCAAAAAGAGCCTGTGCTTACAAACTGATTACATGGAATAGGGCAAGAAGATGCTCTACGCTTCCATTTTTAAAGATAGATGATTGAAGCTGAGGGTGACTTGACACTACACAACTTTAGACTTGGGAGCCTGTAGGAGTGGAGAGGATTAACCCAAATGATTTATCATGTTAGAATGTGACTTAATTATGGAATCACGGAATTGTCTGAGTTGGAAGGGACCTCTAGAGATTACCTAGTCCAACTCCCCTGCTAAAGCAGGACTGCCCAGGGCACATCACTCAGGACTGCATCCAAGCGGGTCTTGAAGGTCTCCAGAGAAGGGGACTCCACACCCTCCCTGGGCAGCCTGTTCCAGTGCTCTGTCACTCTCGTCATAAAGAAGTTTTTCTTATATTTGAATGGAACTTTCTGTGTTCCAGCTTGTGCCCATTGCCCCTCGTCCTACCACGGGGGACCACTGAGAAGAGTCTGGCTCCATCCTCCTTCAACCCACCCTTTAGATACTTGTAAGCATATAATTGTAGCCTAGACCTTAGGTATGACACCATTCTTGGAAAAAAAAATACAAATAATTCAAATAACCTTTAAATGAAAGTTGCAGATGTTACTGGAATGTAAAAGGCAACAAAATACTAAATTCCATGCACTTAATTTAAGAAATATTTTGCAGTAGTACCAAACACATTTACCAAACATGAACACCTGTTACAGACCAGTTTAGAGCTTGAGGTGTTTTACATCTTCCAGCTTGGTAGAGGAGCTGTGCTTTATTTGCAGGGCATTACAGCTGCAGCCACACAGGGCACAGTATGATCTGTCTCTGGGGAAATTAGTCCACACATCACATCAGGAATTGATTCTGGCAAGCGACTGGTAAATGTTACGACACATTATTGTCTTGCTAATATATTCACTCTCTCTTTCTCTGTCTCTTTATATGTGTGTGTGTGTAAAATGGGTATGGTGATTTGTGTTTCTAAACATACTTCGAGCTATTGGTATAAATCACAAATAACAAATGAGCACCAGTTCTAAAATTGACATGATCCTTGCAGCAGTAAGAATTTAAGGAAGGAAGGAAGCAACAATATGAATCACTTAGCTGGGAAAGAAGAAATATCTTGATGCAAATGACATTTGGCAAATAAGTGGAAGTATAGCAATTAGCAATTTGAATGCAGTATAGACCAGGACCCAGCTCTTTGCATGATTTTTTAAAAAGTTTCCTGAATTGTTCAGCTGCCACTCTTTTCTACGATTTTGGAACATCACAAATACTTAAATTTGTGTTCTCTGGCTTAGGGTGTTGCCAAAAGCATTAGAATTGCTGTCCTAAATTAATTAACTTTTGTTTGTTGAATCTGTAGTGTGGAACACAAATGTCAGTTTTATTCAGACAGAAGGAAAGATTCCTCTTCAGGCCATAACTGATTTTACCCTGGCTTAACGAGTCATACATTTCCACTCAACCTGAAAGAGAATTTTTTTTTTTTTAAATGATTGCTTAAGGCCACATATAACCCCATCATTTGCAGCAGTACAATTTAACGGATTTAATGTAAACTACTTGAAGCTGTTTGATGATATGTTTGACCCTAAGGAAGGAGGAAAAATGAATGTATGCTGGGCCTTCAGTTAAAGTAAAATATGAAGTAGAAGTCAGCAGATATGAAATAGTTCTAAATGGTAAAGTCTGCCTGCCGTGCTATCGCTACTCTTGCTTTAAGTGCATCCTTGCCCACATTCCTGCCTGGTGCCATCTTCCTTAAGGCAGAGCCGGAGGAGGTGTGGGATTGAGGCTGCTGCATCCTGCGCCCAAGCTCTGCCCATCCGGCAGCCTTGCCAGGCTGAGCACGCCTGTGCCAACTTCCCAAAGAACTTGTCATTGGGAACAAGTACACAAGTACACCGATGCAGAATAGCTTACTTTGATTTGTCTTTTTTTTTTTTTTAAAGCAGTGTGTAATCTTTAGCTGTAGGGACAAAGCATGTTGAAGTGAGAAGGCTGGGGTTTGCCATTATTCTTGCCAGTTTTCTTTTTTTCCCCTATCTGTGTCTCTGTCAAATCTGGCTTCCTTATGCCAGGTGGGCCTGGTTCCCAGGAGCTGGTGAAAGCCAGTACTGCACTTAGTCTGCCATCCTACCTGTGTTTTCCAATGTACTTCTTCTCAAATTAACATACACACATGATAATTGGGTCACATAATGGATTTGTAGATTACTAGAAGAGGCTTTGTTTCAGGCAGACCCCAAGTATCGAATTGTTGATACCTGCTGTTGTCCAAAGTAGTAATAGTGACCTCAGCACTGTTAAAGCAGACTGATTCTCCAATTAAATGGTTATGAACAATTAAATGGTTTCTTGATATAAGGAAGTATCAAATGTTTGTTAAGGTCTTGTAAATGGAGGGAGTAGGTGATGTGGGGATGTGCTGGGAATTTATTTGTACACGCTTTATAGGATACAGGAGGAGTGACATGATGCAATTTAATGGTGGTGAGGTGGAGATAGGAAGGGAGGAAAGAGAGGCAGAGGGAGATCTGTGTATTTGGCTTGAAGAATCACACAGTGAGTGGTGGATGTTTATATTTCTTTGTCATGCAGCTTTCAATGCTTGTTATTCTGTCTCTCTCCATCCTTTTGTTGTATCTTTGTAATATCAATCTGGAACTGAAATGTTCTCCTCCACTCCTTGTGAAATTTTTCTCCAAAATAAGTTCTGCTGCTAGGATGCTTTTTTTTTTTTTTTCCTTGGATAGGCTTTTTGGTTTTGTTTGGTGAGTTTGGTTGGTTTTGTGGTTTTTTTTTT